>SNQJ01S0032650.1:62263-76137 GCA_010110895.2 Picea sitchensis
AGGTTCTTGAGGAGAATTGTTATGATGTAGATTGGATTCAAGAAGAGACTCCTTTTGTAAACCTACCTGTTGAAGATTAATGCAAGTTTGGATTCAGTGATCTCGTCTCTCTCAGAAGTTATCATCTGTTGATCTAAGAGCTTCCATGTTGGCATCGACAAGGGCCACCGATCCAGCTTGGTAAGCTTATTGTAAATTGTTAGTGTAGATTTTCATTTCATGTACCTGTTATTTTGATTTCATGTTATTTTGTTTGATTTCACTATTTGAATGTGTTGCAAAGTGTGGTAATACAGGAACGGTTGGATCTCCATAGTTCACCATACATGAGATTTAATGGAGCATCCCACATGTTAGTTTAGTTGTTTCAGGAGATAGAATCAATGTTCATATTTTCTTTTCATGAGCCATCAATGAACATGTCCATCACCTGAGCAAGAGATTTTGTTTGTTTATGAGTTTTTATTTCCATCTTTCGAATTGAGTGACGATTGTTATTTTTAAGAGTGTGTTGGTTTCTAAATGGTTTTCTTATCTAATCTATACTAAACAGACATAGGAACCTATCTTTTATCGGCGCATATAGTGCATCAACTCTACTGATTATGAATCTTGGTTGATAATTTATGTTTGGTAATATATTATGCAAATAATCGCACCAATAGTGTGATGACCATGGAATCATATAGCTAAACTTCCCTTTGTGAATGGGGGAAGGGGGGAGGCACTGAAATGAGCTTGAGAGATGGACAAGGAGATGGATAAGGGAAAGAATAAGGAGTCCATGGACCTAATCATGATGGAACAAGACTAGAAAAAGTAGATAATGGAAAATTTTGGGAATATGTGTAGCGAAAGATCTTACCAATATAAGATGAATAAAAAAAAGAGGGACATATCCTACAGAGAGGGATTGGCAAGAAATTAACAAGGGGTAGAGGATCTATAGATTGTAGAGTATATTGAGGAAATCTTGCATGAAAAATACGAAAGGAAAAAAAAAGGTATAGGGTCAGGAACAAAAGGAAAAACTCTAGTCTAGATCACCGTCGGTGTGGAACCTACAACCCCATGTGTGACTAATACACCTGTAAGAAAACTAATGTTTAGACAACCAAAATTTAGTGGAAGAGGAGCAATAAGACAGGGGTACAATCAAGGAAGATCAACTGGGAGAGAAAGTTTAGGAAGTAGTCGTCAATTATCTACACCGTGCAGAGGTAGTAGTTAAACACAGTTCAAAATGGTAAGACAAGATCCCACGATCATATTACCAGAGTTCTGGGGAGAGGCATCAAAGGACCCTAAAAATAACTTATTCATCTCTGAAAATATCTAGGAATCAAAATAGATCACATATGAGGATACAAATCTCTTTTTTTTATCTTTCACACTAAGAGGCCGCATGTTGGACCGGTACATGAGCCTTGATGTAAATAGTCCACAAGGAATACCAAATATTATTGTAGAGGTGAAAAAACTATTGGTTAACAAGTTTTAGAAGCCAATATCAGAAGACCAGTACATGAATGTGTTGGCACAGGGGCAGACCCAGGGTTCAATGCTTCAACAGTGCACCAAAAAAACCCTAATTACCGACCCTTTCAGCAACACCTGCGAAGCAGATGAAGTCTCACCCAAGGTAGAGGCAGGGGTGGTTGCAAGACTCAGGTGTCTGCAACCTTATATGGGACACAGATCTGTGATTCTAACTCTTGGAAAACACTTTAGCATAGATCATTATTTTGTATTTAACCCTCATGGCACTCCGCAGATGGAACATAGCACCGCAAAATTCACTTAGAACTAGGTTAAGTTAGCACTTAGAAATAGAAAAATAGGTCTAGCACTCAACACTTTCATATATGTCAGATATACACCCATACATCTAAGAAGCACAAAGAAAAGTAGATCTATCTAAGTATATCACAGCAAAGCACATAACATAATCATATCAAAGCACAACACATGGAAAGAGACCAACACATTAGGTCGAATCACGGAGCACAACACACAGGTTTACCGTGGTTCACCCCCACCTTATGGCTACGTCCACAAAGTCTTCTTATTCTTTATTAGCTTTGGTCAATCTGGTTACAACAGAGAGCTAAAACTTGTACTCTACATAGGACAGGAGATCTGCACGCACCTCTCCAGATCCTCCTTCCCCAAGTAGATATAGCACAAAGCCTTCTTACAATCCATGCACTCAGCACTTACAGCACTTGCACTCAACTTTGCAAGTCGGTCACGCGGTATACACAAAGCCTTTACTAGAACTTAGGTTCTTTTCTCTCTCCCTCTTACATTGCCTAGATACTTATTTATACTTTACAAAATAGGCCTAAACATAGGTAAACCCATGGGACGACATCCCATACCCATTACATTATCCAAAAAACCCAAAAAGGACCCAAGAAAATGGGTCTAGCTTCCACGATCTCCGCTTCGCGTTGTGCTCCATCTTTGACAAGCTGTTGAAGGCCAAAAACTATCAAATATGACCAAGTGTTCCTCAAAACTTGGTCAAGGGCCAACATGCCCCCAACACTCACCTGTGACTCATCCCGAGTCACTCTGGTCTAATCAATTTTGCCTCGAATGCATCAAGCTTAGCTCTAGCTACTTTGACCTGTTGTGGTGTGACAGCCTCTTGCTCAGTGAACTCCTGGATCACTGCATCGTTTATTGGCCCTTCCAGGTGTTGTTCTATGGTGATGACAACCTATTCAAGCTCAGTTCCCTAGCTTTCAACTTCAGTGTACAGTTGGCATGCCTTCTCTTGGATTGGTTGAAGTCGTTGGGAGACTTCCATCACTTTACTTTGTAGCGTGTGTACCTATTGCTCATAAATGCATTGTTCTGAAAACCTCTTCATTCTTTCAACTGGGGTTAAGGCCTTCAGCTACGCCAGTAGCGTATCTGCGTGCTTCTTTGCTTCTTGGAGTTGTGCCTCCAATTCCTACAACTCTGGATTCTCTGTGAGGTTCTCATAAGTCTGGGCGCTTCTAGTGCTCAACTTCTTTCATTCCGAGGCCAATTTTTTTAATCATCCAACTGTGCTACAGGCAGTTGCCTCCCTTAGATCTCTTATTTCTTGAGAGTCTCGGGAATGGTACGAATTTCCATATATGCAATGCACTCCTAAAGTTGTTGGATTACTTCTTCAAGTTGTGCCACCTGTTGTGGGACACGTTCTTTAATATTCACTTCTATTACCGTCACAGAGCGAAGTGCTTTGTGAACCCTTTCCTATACTTCAAGTTTCTCGACTAGCAATTGGTCCTTGCTCTGCTGTAACTGTTCTTTTTCCTCATCCCACTTTGCTTGCAGGGAAATATTTTCCCATTCTGACTTACTTTGTTTTTCTACAAGTGCGCTTTGTACTTGTTTCAAATCCTGGGTGGCTTGCGTTGTGTCTTATTGTGCTCATCAAAGGCAAGCTTTGACTTTCTCGGTGATCTAGTGTAATTGGGTGGGCTCATCGCCTGTTCCTGTTGTTCCAATTGTTAATGCCACAGTAGAAATTGCTCGGCTGGACTGGAGTGCCTACTGCAATTCTTGAAGTTCTCCCTTGATTCGGCCCGAATACCTCCTCCTACTTCTCTTCTTGATTTTCTGCAATCTCTAGTAAAGCATCATTCAGCACAACGATTAAGAAGTCAAAGTCGTCTGGTGTGAGGGTAGTCTTGAACGTAGTCTAGGTGGCCTTAGTATTCTTTTGGGATGAGGGATTTGGTGGGGTAATATTCATTTTCTTAGTGGGATCCTCCTCCTCTCTAGGCGGAGTAACCTCGCCTTTGTTTTTCTCAACCTCTGTGCCACCTAGTTCTTCACCATCACCTCCCTGCGCAGGTGAGATAAAAGTATTATTCGTGGATGTACTATGGATATATTGAACTTAATCATCCTTCTTAGTATTGCTTGGTCCAGGTGTATCTGGCATAGCTTCAAGGCCTTCCACATTGGACATTTCTGCGGGGTCTGCTGCAAGAAGGAGGTCCACCGACCACTCCTTAGTAATCTGCTCCAAGTCTTCTTCTGTCAACTTTAGTATGACTGGAGTTGTTGTTTGTGCTCATCAGCATGCACTGTGATATAGGTGAAGTGGCGGTCCGTGCTGAATTTTATCAAAGGTCTAAACCTATGAAGTGTGTTTGGGGTGAGGTGCGGTGTAGACTGGATTGCATTCTTCAATTGGTCATAATAAGTGTGGAAGACGGCATTGGACTTCCACTACTTGTTCATGTCGTTGGAGTACCACAACATATAGAAATTCACAGCCAGTGGTTCGAAGGGTTCGATCTCTAGAAAAGTGGCACCTTATGGTAGCTCCCAGGCGATGAAAGCAATTAGTATGGGTAACCAACTAAAGTGGAACTCGTACCCTTGGTCTTGCACTTCTTTGCAATCAAGCTCTAGTTGGTTTACAAGGTACTGCACCCAGTTCATCTGTAGTCCCTCGACGCACTTCCCTGCGAGTTCGACTACGAATCTAGTCACTTGTGTTTGTCTATTCTTGCGAACTAGCTTGCCCACAATCAGTTGATAGGTAAGGTGCATTGCGCCACGCTGGATAAAGGATACCTTGTAGACTCTCGTTCCTTTCTCTACATCGCCATAAGTTTCTTTTATCCTCTGTGCTAGTGTTTGGTCTGATGTCTTTCCAGGGTAAAACTCTTGTGGGTCAGGGCCTTGCATACTAAGGCCTGTGATCTTATTGATTAAGGTCGGATCCACAATAATGTGGCAGTCCAACCATAAGTATCCTCTGTGGTAGCAGGACAGCAACAACTTGACGCATGCGATGACTTCCCGGTGTCTATCGAAGTGCGGGATCTTCATTACATTAAGCAGTGTGGATTGCATGAGGTTCTGGGTCCATGACTGCAGGACAATCTTAGAATTCTTTCCTTTGGTCCTAGTTAAAGTACTTATGTGGGGCTAACATGATGTAAACTTTACGATCCCCAAGGTTAAAATCACTAAATTTTAGTGCTACGAGCTTATCCTGGTCAGCAAGAACTACACGGACCCCTTTCAGAAGGTACGCAATGATGAAAGTGTACTCGAAGTCACGAGTTACACTGTCACAGTTTATGGAACCGCTTAGAGGTGGTAAGTAAGTAGGTAGAATGCGTGGGATAATCTTGGCATTTGCGATGTCATCCCTCTGCTTGGTCCATTTCTCATCGGTTAGTCGGGATGGACCGGCTTGAGTAGTGGAAGGGGAGGCCTAGGGTCCTCTCGTTGACGATGCTTGGACTCCTGTAGATAATCCTCACTCTGACATGATTCTCTCAGTCATTAAGTCAATCAAAACTTCTTCAACTACTTTCTCAGCAGCGCTGAGCTCGTCCGACATACAAGCTTGGGTCAACTAGCTCGGGTGTGAAATGAATTCAGAGACTACAATGAACAGTATGGGAACAAGGCAATGATCACAAGGTGAAGTAATCTCAAGTTTCAGGCTCAAATTCTCACTTAGCAAAAAGTATTCTCGGTGCGTGGCGCGACAGACTAAGTAGGGAAAGTTAGCAACGGTATGCTTGCAATGGATATGAGGCCGCATTAACTTATGTTCTATCCATTATGGCATGGTCTAACGGTCTAGTGGCGAGCCATAAATGATTTCAGACCCATTCGGAGTGGCAATCAAATGGTTATGTTGTCTTCCAACGACTATATTACTTTGCCTCAGCGAAGTGGCATATGTCGTTGTTCTGATAACCTGGTGAAGCTCAATTCTTATGATTTTTCCTTCTGCAAAGTTTCCTCCAGAACCTTCTATAACTTTTCTATATTAGCTCTCTTCTTACTTAGCTTCCTAGCCTTCTTCCCAGTGAGCTTTGTCTCGGTCATCCTTTTTCCATTCTGAGTCTTATCTTCTCTCGACATAGTCACTTCGCGTTGTTAAGGTTCTTTCTTCAGATCCAAGGGTAATACTCCTTCCACGTATGGATTAGGTATTTTGGTCTTCTGTGGTTCATCTAACTCTCTTATAGCTTCGACATCCATGTCCATGGTGTTCAATAGCTGATATATGTTCTCTTGTTCCTCCATCAAGTAGGCGATCCCTCTAGTCATAAATTCCATGAGTTCTTTCTTCTTCTATTCTAGGGCTTCCTTTTCTTCTTTTTTCTGAATCTGGTATTTTTCAATCCATATCTTGCCTAACAAAGTTGGAAATGGGGCACAGTCCTCAATAAATCTAATGAGTTCGAACTCTTCCTCTATCGAAGCTCCATGGGTACTCATAGCTATCTAGGTAATTCTGCCACATAGGGTTACCATTTTTCCTTTAAACAACCCTATTCTTCCTAGTGAAGGAACCATAGCAGGCCTTCCTAGGGTTTCCCAAGTAATTTATGTCATAATGTTCATCTGTGTTCCCTCTTCTAGAGCACAGCCGATGTCAAAGTCTCTTATTCTTACTTTGATTTTCTCCTTTTCTTTGAAGATCTCTGACAAACTGGCATCTTTATGTTCATTCAAGGTTTCTTTCATTTTCAGTAACATAATCTTTGATTATTGTTGGGGTTCTTCTATAATATTAGTCTCTTAGTCTCCTTTAGGGTTTTCTTTCTCCATATTCATCTTTTCAAGTCTATCAATCATTCTAGGGAAATCCAGTACTTCATGGTCCATAGCCTTACAATAGAGGCAACTAGGTTTTCTCCCAGGGCATTCCTTATCAAGATGTCCTGGTCTTATGCAACTGTAACAAAGAGTTAATCCTCTCTTTCTCTTCAATGATCCCCAACTCTTCTTGTACTGTGAACTAGGATCATAATGGCTAGTCTGCAAAAAAATCTTTCTAGGATCCTGCATCCATTTGTTAGTCTAGACAATATTTCTATGCATAGCTATAACATATCTATCATTATACTTATCAGATCTATTCATATCAAACTTTATTTCATCTATTAATGCCCTAGTTTTTAAGCTAGGATATAATCTATCAAACATACCTAGATCCATGCTCTAAAAAAAAGTTCACGTATCTCACTTCTACATAGCACAAAGCTTCCAGATCTAAGAACTTTTGACTATTCTTACCTTTACTAGAGCACAGAGCTTACATATCTTACCTCTTTTTTGCAGATATGACTTCTTTCTTTTAGAAATTTCCACTTTTACTTTTCTTAGAGCACAGAGCATTCAGATCTTGCTTCTTTTCTTTGGATATGATCTTCCTTTCTTCAGATCTGACCTTATTCCTGGCACAAAGCTTCACAGGTCGAGTAAAAATCTGTTCACTAGGGAAACAGATCTACGCACAAAGCTTCCTTTTGCACAAAGTTTCTTCTTCCTCAGTTCCCACCAATCACAGTTTCAGGTCCCGGAAAAAGAACCATTTGTTGGCATAGGGGTAGACCTAGTGTTCAATTCTTCAATAACACCAACAAAACCCTAACTACTGGCCCTTTCGGCAACACCTGCGAAGAAGATGAAGTCTCACCCAAGGTAGAGGCAGGGGTGGTTTCAAGACTCAGGTGTCTACAACCTTAGCTAGGACATAGATCTGTGATTCTAACTCTTAGAAAACACTTTAGCATAGATCATTCTTTTGTATTTAACCCTCATAACACTCCGCAGATGGCACAGAGCACCACAACATTCTCTTAGAACTAGGTTAAGTTAGCACTTAGCGACAGCAAAATAGTTCTAACACTCAGCACTTTCATATATGTTAGATATACACCCATACATCTAAGAAGCACAAAGCAAAGTAGATCTATCTAAGTATATCATATCAAAGCACATAGCATAATCATATCAAATCACAAAACATGGAAAGAGGCCAACACATTAGGTCAAAGCACGGAGCAAAACACACAGGTTTATCATGGTTTACCCCCACCCTGGGGCTACATCCACAAAGTCTTCTTCTTCTTTATTAACTTTGATCAATCTGGTTATAGCACGGATCTCAAACTTGTACTCCACATAGGACAGGAGATCTGCGCACACCTCGCCAGATCCTCCTTCCCTGAGTAGATCTAGCACAGAGCCTTCTTATAGTCCGTGCACTCAACACTTACAGCACTTGCTCTCATCTCTGCAAGTCGGTTACACGGTATACACAAAGCCTTTACTAGCACTTAGCTTCTTTTCTCTCTCCCTCTTACATTGCCTAACTACTTATTTATACTTTACAAAATAGGCCTAAACATGGGTAAACCCATGGACCGACATCCCATACCCATTACATTATCCCAAAAACCCAAAAAGGACCCAAGAAAAGGGGTCTAGCTTCCACGATCTCCACTTCACATTGCGCTCCATATTTGACAAGCTGTCAAAGTCCAAAAATGGTCAAATATGACCAAGTGTTCCTCAAAACTTGGTAAAGGGCCAACAAAATGAAATAATTGAAATCAGGAAGAAACTTGTTGAGTTTGTTTGGGAGATTGATCAAAGGTTCAAATGTCCAAAAGGTAAGTTGAAGTATTCAATTACTGACATGCAACATAGGCAATTATTTGTTAACTCATTGTTACTGCACTTGAAGTATCCTTTGAGATAGAATAAGTTCCAAAATTAGGCAGAGGCTCTGCAAGCATCCCTGCAATTGGAAGAAAACCAATATCAACAGACATATCCAGCAATAGAGGATATGAAGGAGTATTTGAAGAAACAGACGTTTCGACTAAACCAAAATAAGGGAAAAGAGAAAAGATAAGTTCTTTGGTGTACGTTATGCAGGATAGAAGGACATTATAAGAATGAATTTCCAACTTTTGCGCAATACTTGGAAGTAGGGGTGCCAAACCCCTTGCCAACAGGAGTATGATGGTGCGAGATTTGTAATATGAATGGGAATGATCCATATCATTTTCCAATGATGCATAAGTATAAGACAGTAACAAAAAGTGTGTCTTGCAATTTTTGCAAATCAGTGGGTCATGATGATAAGGATTGTAGAACGTTGGAACTAATGAGAGAAATAACTTTAGACACTTACGGGGTGAAAGAATAGATGATGACATGGAAATATGTACTTGAGTTCAACCAGATGCCATCACCATTCAACCCCATGTAGTCACATTACAACAATGCATAGCCATAGTATAATCCCATGCAGTATAACCAGGTACCCCAATACAATGCACCACGAG
Source organism: Picea sitchensis (assembly GCA_010110895.2). Classification (NCBI taxonomy): domain Eukaryota; kingdom Viridiplantae; phylum Streptophyta; class Pinopsida; order Pinales; family Pinaceae; genus Picea; species Picea sitchensis. Next base: position 71,386 of record SNQJ01S0032650.1, read on the forward strand.
GTTATTGAGGTGGATAAATAGGTGGAGGACAAGGCAGGGGAGGATTTGGATGAGGCAGAGGGCCAAAAGTATGAATTCCAACAACTAGGACATTATGCAAGGTATTTTCCACTTCCACTTGCGACATTTATGTATTGTCGCACAACAAACCATGACACAGAAGACTACCCAACACTCTTAGGAAATATTCAGGAAAAAAGGAACTAGAAAAAAAAAATGTTCAGTGGGTTTTTTCATAAGCCATGGATGATGGGAAAAATATCAATATAGTTACTCGAGAAGGAGCCAATACAAGAGGTGATGCAACAAAACAAGATCCATCTCAACACCAATGGGTAAAGAATAATATTGAGCCACATAAGTAGTTTGATGGGCGCAAAGAAAAGGAAACATTTAAGGCGTCCAGATAGGAGCTTCTCAAGGAGAGCATTGTGTCCACATCAATTTTGCAGAAAAATAAGGAGCCACCAATGTACGAAATTCCATCATCAATGGATCACACCAGTAAAGGAAAACATTTGGAACAAGTAAGTACCACAAAGCATTTTCTACAATCATGTGTTAAGTTATTGAATGATCCATCATTTGTTAAGGTCTCACAAAATCTACTAGAAAGGTGTAATGTAGAGGTAGAAGGGAAGTTAGAGAAGAAAATAGTCAATCATATCCATACAAGAAGAAGGACAAGAAGAGAATTCAGGCTGAATGCCAACATTGGGGACTTCAAAATGGGAGATATAAAACTAGATTTAGGCTTTGAAGTAAATGTCTTTCCCTAGAAGACATGGAAATATATGGGAGAACCCACATTAGGCTATTCATTTGTCCATTTGTAACTATAAAATCAACACAAGGTGTTACCAATTGGAAGGCTTAAAGGGGTGATAGTAGATTTGGATGGAGTGCGCACTGTGGCATATTTTGAAGTAATAGAGATAGTAGATGGCATAACACCTTACCCAACATTACTTGGATTGGATTGGGAATTTGATAACCAGGATGTGATCAACCTGGAGACAAAGAAAGTGACTTTTGAATCAATAAAAAATAGAGTTATTGCACCATTGGATCCTTTAGAAGGAGAAAGGTTTGTAGAGGCTACTTGTTTGGATTTGGAAGAAATAAATCATTTATACAGAACCATTGCGTGAGAAGAAGATTATGTTAATCCAAATGTAGATGGGGTACTCAACTGGATAAGAATTACGTCATGTGCTTCGGACTCAGATACAGGTTTGGATAATTGGAAGTAGATACTACATGAAGTCTCCACAAGGAGGTGCACAAGAATAGATTGCATAGTAACATGGGTTGGTACAGAGATAAGGGAACCTCCCAGTTTGCATGGGTTAAACGACTTAGAGGAATTCTTGAAAAAATATTAGGAGGACGTTTTGAAAAATTAGAGGCTCTTATCCTTGGATATTTCACTTAAGGAAACACCTGCCAGATGGTGGGGTGCACACAAAGAAACAATCCAGGACTGGTATAAGTGTAAATGACTATTGCACATTAGATTTGGTGCAAAGCAGGGAAGCAATGTAGTGTATAAGTATGATGGGAAAGGAACACCAGTTGAACACCTAGAGAAATGCAGAACACAATGGAGGATGACACCGCCAGAGGAATGGCCTCATCACTTCATTCATACATTGGAAGGGATCCTATGGAACTGGTACATAGACCAGGAGATGCACAGGGGAACTACATAATGGAAAGTATTACAACAGAATTTTGTAGTAACCTTCTCGTTTGAGAATGAAAACCCCAACATTGATTCATCTCTAAATATGATAAGGGGAGTGATATTTTTTGATGAACCAGAGGTCAATATATAATAGAATATCAATAGCAGAATAGATAGATAGTCAAAGAGTTACTTTCATTCTATCATGTCGAAGAAGAAAAACCAGATGAAGATGACCCGTGCAACATTCAAATCACATATATTGAAGGAGAGAGAGAGGTTGGAGGTCCATCTCTAGAGTCATAGGACTTTTTTGCACCAATCAAACTCAATAAAGTTAACATTGGGACAGAAGAAAATTCTAAAATGGAAAGCATTGGATACTACTGGGATGAGCAAACACTATAAAGGGTAATAGAGCTACTGTGTGAATACAATGACCTGTTTCTAGCAACCTTTACATAGATGAAAGGCATATCAGGTGAGCTAGGTGAGATGAAGATACCCATAAAAACATATGATAGACCTATCAGATAGAGACCTTACAGGATGAATCCAGTGTATAAGCAGAAAGTGAAAGAAGAAATTGACCAAATGTTGAAAGTTGGTATCATAGAACCAGTGGAGGAATCTGAATGGATTAGTCCCATGGTAGTCCAGGAAAATAAGAAAGGGGGATAAGTATTTTCATAGATTTGAGGAAACTCAGTGATGCTTTCTTACATGATCCTTTCCCTATCCCTTTTACAGATGAGGTCTTGGAGAATGTGGGAGGCCGGGAAACATATTCATTCAGAGATGGATTCTCAGGTTACCATTAGATCAAAATATCTCAATAGGAAAGGTATAAGACTACCTTTTCTACAGAATGGAGATCCTATCAATATACAGTCATGCCATTTGGATTGAATAATTCACTAGTTATCTTTTCAAGGGTAGTCATAGCTTCTTTTAAGGAATTTATACATCAATTTTTAGAAGTATATATCGATGACTAGACTGTATATAGTCTTTTGAAAGATCATGTAGAATTTTTAAGACTAATGTTGGAAAGATGAATGAAATTTCATATATCATTAAACATCAAGAAATTCATTTTTGATAAACCTTTTGGGATATCGTTGGGACATATAGTGTGCAAACAAGGCTTACTGGTTGACCCTGCCAAGATTGTTTTCATTGTGAACCTACCACCACCAAAGTCAGTGTGTCAGTTAAGAGACACAATGGGACATATAGGCTACTACGGGAAGTTTATAAAGGGGTATGCGCACATTGCTGCACCAATGGAAAAACTGTTGAAAAAGGACACCTGATTTCAATGGAATGAGGATTGTCAACAAGGATTGGATATTGTAAAGGAAAATATCGTGACAACACCTATATTATTGTTTCCAGATTGGGAAAATACATTTCATGTGCATGTAGATGCATCAACAATAGCACTTGGAGAAATTCAGGTGCATCCAGGAGCATGGTACTTAGACCATCCTATATTCTTTACAAGCAGGAAGTTGTCAGAATATGAGCAGAATTACAACACCACAGAAAGAGAAGGCCTAGCCATGGTATATGCACTTTGAAAATTTAGACATTATTTATTGGGTAATCATTTTAAAATGTTCACAAATCATTATTCCCTCAAATATCTATTCAACAAGACAATGTTGGGGGGGAGGATCTGTAGATTGTTGTCATTATTCCAAGAATTTGATTTTGAAGTAATAGTCAAACGAGGGAAGTTGAATGCAGGACCTGATCACTTTTCAATGGTAACCAATGGAGAAGAACCTACTAACTTGGAAGACAACTTCCATGATGCAAAATTATTTTTAGTACATTAAGCTAATGAATACTTCATTGATGTCATTGAATTCTTAAGTACAGGAGTTGCACCACAAGAGTTTAGTATTGCGCAGAAGACAAATATGGTAGTTAGAGTTGCAGAATATCAACTCATTCAAGGTCATTTATACAAGATGGCCACAGATAACATTCTGAGAAGGTGTGTATTGGAACATGAACGACCCGGGGTTTTAGAAGAATCTCATGAAGGAATAGCTAGAGGACACTATGCAGGAAAATCTACCATGTAGAAGGTATTTTTCGCAAGTTTGTGGTAGCCAAAAGTTCATAAATATGCCGAGGAATATTGCTAGAACTGTGATGTTTGTCAGAGGGTTGGAAAACCCAATAGGAGGGATGATATGCTCCTAATACCACAAGTAAATATGCAGGTATTTGAAAAATGGGAAATAGATTTTTTTAGACCTATTAATCCACCAGCAAGAAGGTTAAAAGCTAGATATATCATTATTACGACTGAATAGTTAACCATATGGGAAGAAGCAACACCAGTCAAATATTTCACCGGAGAGACATAAACACACTTCTTATTTGAGCAGGTGATCACAAGATTTGGATGTCTCGGGATTCTAATGAGTGAAAAAGGAACCCATTTTATTAATAATACCATCAAGGCTATGACTGAGGAGTTTGAATTCTATCACCAGAAGAGTACACCATATCATCCTCAGGAAAATGGGACAATAGAAGCTTTCAACAAGATTTTGGAAAATTCTTTGACTAAGATCTGCAATGTTAACATGGATGATTAGTATTTGAAAATACCAACAGTATTATGGGCATACAAGACCATGTGCAAGAAGGTTATAGGTCAGGCACCATTCATATTGGTGTATGGACAGGAAGCAATGGTGCCATTAGAATTTATGGTACCTAGTATGCATGTAGCAGCAATTACCAATATCATAGAAAGAGGTGAAGTATAGAGGAGGTTAAGTCAACTGATGGAAATGTAAGAAGATAGGATTATGGCAGGATTTCACCAAGAGGTACAAAAATAAAGGGACAAAGCCTGACATGAAAGAAACATAAAAAAGATGTTAATCCCTAATATTGGCTCATTACCCCTTAATTGGGGCATATTATATTAGTAATGTTATCTTATTTATGTCAGCTTTAGGCCATTAGTTGTAATTATACCTCCTAGTCTCCTATATATACCAAGGAGACATTTTCATTTTGAATCATCTGGTACTTGA
>SNQJ01S0032650.1:78211-93432 GCA_010110895.2 Picea sitchensis
TCATCTGGTACTTGAACATTTAAGTGGGGTAAAAGGAGGTTGCCCCCTTGAAGAGGCTTATTATCTGAAATTATCTCTTTTTCAAGGCATTGAGTACTTTTTCTGAGGTTTTTCTATGCTATATTGATATTTGGTTCTTAACAAAAGAAGAGATTTAAGGAGGGTGACCTAGTTCTTCTATATGACAACAAATTTTTGCAACACCCTGGTAAGTTCAGAGTGCATTGGCTAAGGCCATATGAAGTAAAGACTGTCACAGATGGAGGATCTGTGCAGCTAAAGGACTTGAGAGGAACATAACTGAAAGGAATGGTGAATGGTAGTCGACTGAAATTGTAGAGGGACGGTCGACCTACTAACTCTTAGTAATTACAACGCAATAATAAATTCATGTAGATATTGTACTATAGTAGATATTAGGAAAGAAAACTGATAAAATAAACAAAAAGAAGAAAAAGAAGAAAAAGGAATACAAAAATAGAAAAAGAAGAAAAATACAAAAGAGGAAGAAGTTGGTTGAACAACAGGAAAGTGGAAAAAATTCATGCACAACAACTAATGCGACAATATAGAAGGACAATGCGTAGGAAAAATTGGACTCGGTGCAAATGCATGAAAAAAGTGAAAAACAATTATGACCGGGTCTATAAAGTGTGGAAAGAATTGGTTATCTTGACACTTAGTGATTTTTTTAGCACGGAGCAAGATAGAAGTGTGTGCCCTAGGTGTAATTTTGAAAAGAATAGAGAAATTATCGAAACTGAATACAACATGACACCACCGAAGTTTGGTGCTCAAGGAAAATATGTATAGGTTACTCGACAGGGCCAAAGGAGGAAGGAACGGATGGTGGATACCGATAATGTCATCAAGATTGAAGATGTTACGACTTCAGGGACAGATTCACTCATCCCGATGAGCGCTGAGGAGGAAACGTCGAAAACAACACAAGGGGAAGTAAGGCATAGCTCTGGGACTCAAAATGGTATTAAAAACCCTAATCCTGAAACACCGGCTAAACCCGACGAAATAAGGGGTCAACAACAGGGCCAAGATGAAGAGGAGGTGTTAGTTGAGGACATCTCCAAGCAACTGGAATTTCAGGAGGAAGAACATGACATGAAAATAGTGGCAGAAGGTCAATCTAGTGTCGAGTAGAAAATAAAGGCATAGGACTCCACATAAATTACACTTCCCTACCTCTCAGACGTGGTGGTGACCGAGGACATGCTTGGGAAAGTTCCTAAACTAAGGTACTTGAACCACGATGTGTGTGACATAAACAAATTCCCAGACTTGGCTGAGGAATGTTACTTAGTGAAAATAGGGGAAATTGGACCCCTAGGAAAACCAATCATGGAGCTTGTTCAGTGGATAACATGGTTCTACAACTCCAGAATCATGAACCTCCTAGACATACTACACTTTGTGCATGGTAAAAATGTTGATCTTTGCATCAAACAATTTCTATCTCAAGTACATGGTGACATCCTTTGGATGGATAGGCCAGTACAGCTCAATGTGGCGTTGATCGCCAAAATTAAGAGATTACCCATAGTGGGCATACAACCAGAGGGATACTTGGACAAAAAAATGCATGAGAAGGATATCATCGAGATAATCAAGGCATAGTTTGGTACCAACAGAGTGAATAGGGGAATTGTTTTTAGAGACATCAATTATGACACAACAAGGTTCTTCATGAAGCTCATGGCTTGCAAGTTGTTGAGGAAGTGAATAAAAGAAGAGGCTCCAGCTGGAGTCATCGTAGTCATCGTCTAGTTCATGAAGGGGGTAATTTTCATTTTTGTGTCTTACCTCCTGAACCAATTCTTGATCGACTATAGAGATGCACAGGATAATGGAACCGAGTTTCATTATTCTTGGCTAATTATCCTCATAGCCTTGGCAGGATGGAAGGAGCCAAAATTCTCATCTTTTCTGGAAATAAATGGGAAGTGTTACACAACCAAGTATGAATCCCTCTAGTAGGCCAAGGACACCAAAAATCAGCAGGTGAATTCGTGACAGAGTACAACATCTCCAACCATTCCTTCTTTGGACACCAAAAATAAGCAAGAAAATAGAACAATGTTCGTTATGCTTCTAGAATAGTTACAACAACATACAACCAATGTGTACCGCATTCCTGTGGAAGTGGTCCAGGAATCTGAAGAGATATCCAGTTTTGAGGCATCCAGGAACCATATGTCGATCCAGGTCGAAAGGGATCCAGAGAAGGAATGGTTGGAGATGTAGTACTACATCACGAGGGAAGAGATCGATTGGACAATTAAATATTATCTTAGGCAGTGGAAGGTGTTAGTATCCAAACCAACAACAAATCTAGAAGCAAAGACATCATCCAAACCCAAGGGGCAAGCCGAAGAAAGTCCCTCAACCAAGACAAATATCCCAGATGCTAATACTAGGAAGGTTGCGACGTGCACTTAGGATTTAGAAGAAACACAGTGCCAAAGAGGCCAAAGAGGATAGCAACGGTGCCCAGGGAAGACATTTAGAAGGATGGGAACAAGGGAGGCACATCTCAGTCTGGTGAGGAGGGGGAACAAGAGATGACGACTTGGGAAAACCCCCACAGACAAAAAGAACCACAGTGCAGGTGGATGATATGCGCAAAAAGATGAAGTACACCAAGGAGGGCCAAGTCATCACCTTAATAGAGGATGATATTTAGTTCATGGTGGACAAGGTATAGGATAGGGGGGAGATGTGGTCTGCACTACAAAATAAAAAAGAGAAGAGATCATGGCCAAACTCATAGAATTCCATGAAACTCTACTACAGTTATAAATTCATATAGTGTCATAGGCCACAACGAAGCAACCCGAAAAGACATAGTGACCCCCTGTGAAGAAAGAAAAAGATGATACAGTTCAGATAGTAGTGCATGGCAAGGATACATTCACAGTCACACAACAGATGGTCAAAATTGATGAAGAGCCCGTGAAAAAACCCATGAGGGACATTGACCACTTTGAGGTAGTCATGGCACAAATACCCACCAAATCACTATATGGACTCCACACTAGTATAATGCAAAAGTACAATCCAGAGCCCGCGTAGATTCCACCAACTTGGAAGTTGGTAGGGGGGTAGCAGAGATGTTACAGATCATCTGCGACCATTTGACCTCAGAGAAGGAGGAGGAAAAATAATTCAATGACAAGCTATATGAGGGGCTAACAACTATATACAATTTCATTCCAGATAGTGTGCAAACATCATATAGGAGCGCATATGAAAAGATAAAGATCATTGTGCAGACAATCAAGGGATATAGGTAGGAGATCGAGGAGATAAAAGAAAAACTTAATCCTACAACTACTCCTAAGGTGTGAGAGCAGAGATAAAAACAAATGGCATTCCATATACATGAAATGGAAAGAGAAGACAAGGAAGTCACATAACTGTTTGACAGAACTGCATAAATTTGTACCACTTTGGAATCAGATGAAAAGGTCCAACAGTTGGACCAGAAAGAGGATAAAATCAATGTTTCCATGAAAGAATTGAATCAGCAACATAAAACCATGAGCATTATTGAACGCTTGAAGGGAACACAGGAGATGAAGACCCTGCAGACAGAGTTAAAGACTACACAAATCAATAAGCAAGCAAGACAAGAACAGTTGGAGCCCCTCCAAGAACAAGAAACAAAGATAATTATGGATATGGAGGAAGAGAATAAAAGGATGGGATAGACACATTCAGAGAGCACAACACTTCTACAAGAACATATAACAACGCATATGGTCAAGGTGGTAATAGATAAAGTTGTGCAGGTGAACGAAAAATGGAAGGAACTAGCAGAAATGTTCCACAGCTTGGAGAAGGTTGTACAGGGAGCACACACCACCTGAGTGGCTCAATATGAGCCACATGTCATTTTTGGGGGCCTGTTGGCGTAGGCCTATTTTTATAAGAAGGATTTATTTTGGGTGCAAACTTAATTTTGGAAGAGAAGCTCTATTTTTGGAGTGCGAGCCTTAGGAGGCAGAAAAGCAACATGCAGAAAAAAAAAAAGGAAAAGAAGCATGCATGAAGAAAATTAATGTGGAACACATGAAGACAAGCATAACCATGTTAGGGTTAGGTTTTTTGACAAATATTGTAACGGATATAAGCTGGTATAGTAGCATAAATAAAGACCTAGGAGGTCTAGGATAGGGGTTCAAAAGTTATTGATTATTGTGAGTTTTGTATGGTGATTGTGGTAGAGTGGAATAAGCTAGATTTTAGGGTAAAGTCATAGGTTGAGGATTCTGGTGTTATCTAGTAATCCTCCCAGAGGGTATTTACCCTCAATTTTATTGTAATACTGAATATGTAATGCACGCAATGCATATTTTGCAGTAGAATAAATAAAAGAGAAGAGAATATAAATCTTTGTGGACGTATCCCCAGGAGGGGGAGAACCACGGTAAAATATTGTGTTCGATGTGTTCTTAGTGAATTCTTTTACTATTCTGTTAATCATCAGTTAAAGAATGAATGGTTAAATCTAGTTATAACAACATGCATGCATAAGTTAATGATGAATAAATCATAGAAGTAGATGAATAATTAGATGATAATGATGCATAAGGGAAAGAATATAAATATCATTCCCACTCATTCCTAGACTACAAACACCTGAGTATTGTAGTCCCCCATAAATTTATCTCGGGTGAGACTATGTTGTGCACTATGTGCACAGTTTTTCCTTCTAGTTTACCAGGAGAGTCGATAGTTTTGAGAGATTTGTTGGAAACCTATTTTAGATTAGAACCTAGGTCATCCCAAGTAACCAACAATATCCAACTTTGAAAGTAGCTTCCCTTCTCTTTATATCTTCTCTTTTCTTTTACCTTTGGTTGTTGTCCTGTAGCTTCCCTTTGACTTGTTCATGCAACATTTGAATTGCTTTAGAAAAATCCTCTACATCACCACTTGTCATCTCTACCTTTCTCATATATCTAAGTTTATAAATGCCCATCAGGTGCATACCATATAATATTTGAAATGGACTATCCCTATACTTCTGTTAGGTGAGTCGTTGTAAGCAAACTCATCTTGCACAAGAATCTTATCCCATCGATTTCTATGATCAGTTACAATACTCATCAATCGATTTCCCAAGATCATATTTACTACTTCTATCTTCCCATTAGTTTTTGGATGACAGGATGAACTGAAAGAAATTTTGGTTCCAATATTTTTCCACAACGTCCTCCAAAAATGTCCAAAACATTTAGTGTCTCTATCTGAAACTATACTTCTGGTAAATCCATGCAATCTAACAATTTATTTGAAAAACAAATTATAAATATGTGTTGCATCACTGGTTTTATAACAAGGTACAAAATGTGCCATCTTAGAGAATCTATCCACAATTACAAAGATTGAATCATTTTCCCTTTGAGTTTTTGGCAAACCCAAGACAAAATCCATGCTTATGGCATCCCATGGTCTACTTGGTATGTAAAACAAATGATATAAACCTTTATTTTGTTTCTTTCCTTTGGCATACTTACAAATCCTACATGTTTCCAAAAATATCTTAACATCATATCTCATACCTAGCCAAAAATAAGAAGAACTTAATTGATCATAATTTTTATCGTTCCCAAAGTGACCAGCCAAACCTCCATTGTGATTCTCTTTCAACAAGTTATCCTTCATCGATCATTTTGGGATGCACATTTGACTTCCTTTGAACATCAATCCCTCCTAGATCATATACTCTAACCAAGGACTTCTATCTTTGATCACTAGGTTCTCAAATGCTTCATAGGCTTCCTTGAATTTTGGGTCTTCTTTGTATAATTCCTTGAGATGGTCAAATCCCAAAGTACTAACTTGGAATTCCTGCAAAACCAAACACCTCCTGCTCAAAGCATCTGGAACTTTTTTTTCACTCCCACTGATATGTTTAAGAACAAAAGTAAAGTTCTACATAAACTCTACCCATTTGGCATGTCTCTAGTTCAGGTTCTCCTCCTTAGTTATAAACTACAAAGCATGATTATCAGTATAGAAAATAAATTCTTTAGGCATTAGATAATGCCTCCATTTATTTCAAGCTTGGATCACTGCATAGAACTCTTTGTCATAGGTTGAGTATTTCTACTTGGAATCATTCCAAATATCACTAAAATAAGCAATAGGCTTATCGTGTTCACTTAGAACAACACCAATGGACATCCCACTTGCATCACACTTGATTTGGAAAAGTTTATGAAAAATTGGTAGAACTAAAATAGGTTATTCAATGATCGTTTCTTTCAACAATCTGAATTCCTTTTCATCTTATAGTTTCCACTTGGATTACTATTGTTCCTTCTTAATAGTTTCAACTATTGGAGAATACATCCTACTAAATTTTTTAATAAATTTCATGTAGAAACTCGCCAATCCATGAAAACTTATTACATCATAAATATTCCTTTGAGAAGGCCACTCTTTGATTGATTTCACCTTCTCTGGATCCATCTTCAGTCCATCCCGAGAGATTACAAAACCAAAAAAAACAAACTATGTCTTCATGAAGGAACATTTCTTCAGATTAATCAAAAGTTTCTCTTGTTGTAACTTTATCAACACCAACTTCAAAAACCTCAAGTGTTTTTCCCTTGTTCTGTTGTAAAGAAGAATATCATCTATATATACAATTAAAAATTTACTAATAAAATATTTGAGGACTTCATTCATGAGCCTCATGAATGTACTAGGTTCATTTTTCAAGCCAAAAGGCATGACAAGCCATTCATACAAACCATCGTTTGTTTTAAAAGTTGACTTCCACTCATATCCCTCTCTCATACTAATATGATGATATCCACTCTTTAAATCAATATTTGAAAAATAATTTGCACCACTTAAACAGTCCATCAAATCATCCATACGAGATAAAGGAAATGTGTACCTGATTGTTATCGTGTTTATTTCTCTAGAGCCTGTACACATTCTCCAACTTCCATCCTTATTTGGAATCAAAACAACTGGCACTACACAATGTATTAATATATCTCTAAAAAATCCTTTATCCAACAAATCCTGAATCGAATTCCTAATCTATTCATTCTCCTTGGGTGTCATTCTATAGGAAGCTTTGTTTCTTAGACTTGCTCCTAGAATCAAGTCTATGTGATGAATAATATTTCTTATGGGTGGAAAGGAATTAGGAAACTCATCAAAAATGATATAAACAAACTCATCTAACAGTGCTTGAATTTCAATAGGTAAATCATCTAAACTACTCTTTGCTTACCAATCAAAGAAAACTATACCTCCTCCTTTTTCATGACTTCTTGTAGAAACTCCTTTCCACTCATCAACAACACACTTGGACCAGCCTCTTATTTAGCTCCTTCATCTTTTAGTGGAAATAATACATGCTTTTGTCCATCCTTTTCAAGAGTATAATTGTTCGTCCTTCCATTATGGACAACTCTCCTATCATACTTCCATGGTATTCCCAACAAAATATGACAGACATCCATGGGAATGATATCACATAAAATTTCATCTTTATAACAACCAATATGAATTTCTACCTTACATTATTCACTTACCAAAATATGATGTCCTTTCTACAACTAGGAAAATTTTTATTGAGTAGGATGTGCCATCCTCTGCAATCCCAACTTCTCCACCATCTCTGTAGAAACTAGGTTTTCAATGCTGCCATTATCAATGACCACCTTGCAACATTTCCTCTTTTATTTGCACATGGTCATAAATACACTCTTTCTCTTCATTGGTTCATGGGTTTCCTTCTCTTCCTTAATCAAAATTATCTTCAACATCAGTGATTCACCCATCTCAGAAGTTTCTTCTTTTACTTCCTCACTCACTATCTCTTCCTTAGCTTCTCCAATGTGAGCTCCTATTTGGTTTGTTGACTTGTTCTCAGGAAAATCCCAAGACATGTGTCATGTTTTCACACAAGTATAACACTTTATTTCTCTACCTCTGCCTCGACCTCTTGAGAAGAATCTTCCACCTTTTGAATCTCCTCCTCTAGGAAACTAACTGCTAAAGCTTCATGCATCTCTCTTTGAAGTATGAAACATTCCTCTGTTGGATGATCTTTTCCTCTTGTTGTACTTTTGGCTCTTCTTATTGGCCAATTTCTCTTCTTTCTTTAGGGATGATTGTTAAGAATCTTCCAATGTTCTCAAACATAAAAGGTTGATCTCATCTTGAATATCATACCTTAGTCCATTTAATATATATATAGCAACCTTCTCATCATCCTCTTCTATGTTTCTCACTGTGATATTCATCCTATATAATTCTTCAACTTATTCCTTCATTGTCATAGATTTTTGCCTCAAATTCTACAATTGTATGAACAAAATCAATTGGTAGTCTTTAGGAATGAATTTTCCTTTGAATTTAGCTACCATTATATTCCATCTCTTGATTTTAGATTTACCTTTCCTCGTCGTATCTCCCTGCAACTCAACCCACCATAAATCTACATGGTCTTTCAGTCTTGTCACTGCGTGCTTGACTTTATTTCTTTCATCCACTTCCTCATAGTAAAAATAATTTTCCATTACATTGATCCAATCAAGAAATTTATCTACATTCAAGTTACCCTCATCCATGGGAACTTCCATTTTTGGTCTATCTCCCACCTTTGTGACCAATATCAATAGTTTCTCCTCTGTTGTTTCTTCTCTTGGTGATTCCTCTACCTCCTCATCAGAGCTTGTATCTTCACTCTCACTAACATATTCTATGTTAGGCTCTCCTCTCTAAGATATCTCCATGGCATCCATCCTTACTCGGATGTGCTTCAGCACCAACCGCAACTCCTTCGTTGCTACATTTCTCTCTCAGTGTCCCCTTCTGGGTGGCATGATTCTTGCAAGATACAATTACCTCTTCTCTAATTCTTAGAGCCTTTCATTCTATGATACCACTTTATGCAGACCTACCAGGTCCAAACATAAATTATCAACCGGGATTTGTAATCAGTAGAGTTGATACACTATATGTGTCGATAACAAATAGGTTCCTATGTCTGATGAGTATAGTTCAATCAAGAAACAATCAATAACAAGATGCTTGGTTTTCACACTTTTTCTTTTAAATAACATTCTCCACTCATGCAATTCAAAATCTAGAAATCAAAACTTGCAAACAAAATCTTACCAATCATGCATTCAAAAGATCTTGCTCAGATAATGACTTGTCCATTTACAAGCTCATGAAATGGAAAGATGGACTTTGACTTAGTTATCTGTAGCAATATCAATTAACAATCCCACACATCTATCAAACTTTGGTTAACTAAATATCAATCTACATAAATAAAAATGGAACAATTTAACTACAACAAATGCAAAAGAGAAGATGTGCTCGTTGTGGTTGATGGGGGCCCTCCATTCCTCAACGCACACATCAAGAAATCATCACATATTGGAAATCAGCTCACGATGTTGGAAATGAACTCATTAACTTTATTGAAGGAAAGAAGAGGATTACAATATCTAATTAATCACTAATTCACTAGTTGAGTACCCTTGAGAGGAGAAGACACTCTTATTTATACAAAAGGTAAGATACCTAACTCATAAATGTTGATCCACTAATCTCTCCTAGATCCACAATTATCTCTTGTGATTACAACCATTCTCCTAAAAATACAACATACAAATCCTCTCCAAATTCTCTCATAGTTTTGATACAAGACACCTATCAAAACTTCCATGATTCTTCTCCTTTGAATGTGCTCCACATCTTCTTCAAATATTCCACAAATCCTCATGAGATGGAATTTAAAATTCGAATTTGTGGTTAGGTGGCCAAATAAGATCCTTCCAAAAGCTTCAAGGAGGCCTACAACATCACAAAACTCATAACACTTTTAGATACATATGAAAAAATGTTAATTTCCCAATAATTAATCACAAATTATGTTAAAATACTTGAAATAAATAACTTTCGAAAATAGTTATGATAAACCCCAGATGATTATGAAAATGGTTATTAATGTAGGGTTATGGAGGTACAGTGTTATGGAATGAGGGTGAAATGATGGAAATGAAAGTGAATTTGGACGACATTTTGGAGTCCCAAAACAAGCTTTTATGCATTTAAAATAATTTGTTTCAACTTCACCATTGCTTCACCATTCCCTAGGTTTGATTGCCAACTTGCATAAACATGGAAACCAATTTTAGTGAACTTGTATTTGAAGCTTTATGGAATTTTCATATCGTTGTTTCACTTAACATGTGCCAATTTGAAATGACATATTTTTGCATCATTAAATAGTAAATTATTTGTTTTTTAAAAGAGAATACATGGTCGATTTAAAGCATTCATGCTTGTGCATTGAATTCTTCATGTTTATGTACAAATGATATGAAGTATTCATGCATATTCATTCTTATGCAATGAAGAATTTGTTCTTGTGTATAAATATACCTTCAAGAAAATCTCATTGAATCAATTTTTTCATGCACATTGAAGAAACCAAACAAGTTTTGAAAAGCTTATGAGCTTGTATTTTTTAAGAGGAAACCATAATTGTTATTTTTCCATGAAGAATACATAGTAGTTTTCATAAGTTTATAGTTTTATCAAGAAAAAATATTCAAAACAAAGATTGAAGAATGGTCTTTACCGAAGGCCATTGAAGGATATTCATGGTTTGATCCTACATTTTTTAGTATTCATACTTCATAAATATTACATATTTTCAACTTTCAAACAAATTCACTCAATGTCTAGATATGAAAGAGACTAATCACTTATAAATTTTCATTTTTTTGCACCCATCCTTCAATGGATTCTTGAGAGTGGATATTGTAGAATTTGAAAGAGTGGAGGAAGAACACTTGCTATAGCAGGAAAACCCCCCTATAGAATAGACTAGGGTTCAACATGTGGGTAAATTTACCTTTTACTCTGCGTCTGATGTCGATCCTTTCGCGCTTGGTAGTTCCGCTGACTATAAGCCTCCTCCCACGACTGACCTGCATTCACAAACAGATAAATAGGAAACTACAAACATGCATCTCATATATAAATCATGGGTTAGATGTTAGAATAAATCATAAATAAAATACAAAGATTTGGCACATCATATTTTGGGACAGAAAAAGTATTCCTTTTATTGATATCACAATGTTTACTTACAACAAGATCGATGACTGCTCCACGAACCTAGGTCGGGCTCCTCTTCACCAAGCTCCAATTGTGTTTCCAAATATCTTTCTCCTCTCAACCTCTCTCTAGGGAAATGGAATAGGCTTATGATGGAGGAAAAAGGAAAAAATGGGAAATTCTGATGCAAATCTCACAAGGTGGCTGCAATTTCTTGGGGCAAGGAGGGGATGTGAAATAGGAAGAGTTTCACTATTCTTGTGCTTGGATTTGGAATGAGACCCCAACACCTCCTTTTATATGAAAAAAGGATGGTTATTCGGTTGGGTGGTGGGTTATAGGCGGTGGTACAGTTGGGAAACTACCCAATAGCCCATATTATCAACGAATTCCTTGGAACTTTTGTGAGTATACACGGGATGTAGTGATGAAGCTAGCATATGTACATGGGTTGTAGCGATGCAGAAAGCATACGTACATGGGAATTAATGGTGCAGGGCACGTACATCTTCAAAAATAGTGTTTTTAATAAGATCAACTCAGTGATGGCTTGGAAAAAATAGCAAGTAAGAGGGCCAAGTGTCAGGTATGCATGTATGGAGAAATTTAGGGTTATAACAGATGCCCCCTAATGTGTGAGGTTATAAGATTATCTAATGGTCGAAATACATTACAAAATATTCACCAATTTACGAAGCGAGTGAGCCCGAGGCCAGAGTTCAGGAGGTGCCATCTGCAAAAATAACAATTTTCTCTCTGAGGTGGGCATACCCATGCTCAGGATGAAATAAATCATGGATGCCAATCAAATACATTGCATATCCATGTCATATAACTATATAAAGTGCAGATGGGATCAATACACATTGGATCTACATCTCAAAATCAAAGATATACATTTATAGTATCTATCTTTAAGAAGCCAATGATGCCTGATGGTTGGAGATGAGGCCTTCAGAGCTTGAGAAACAACTTCAAGATCTTCAAAACTTAGGTAGGAGTGTAATGTGAGTGTACAAATTCACTACCCATAGGTCTTCAATGGCTTGTTGAGAACAGATAAGAGGATCTCGGTGATTAGGAAGATAACTTCAATGATTTTGAACAAAGACTTGATTGGACATTTGGGATGGTCGAGCATGAGGTCAAGAGAAAAACTGCAGAAAGGATGACTCAGGTTGGGTAAAAATTCCCTTTGACAATAGTATGACAGATGATCAGGCTCAGGAGGAATGACATTGACATAAATTCATGATGCAGGAGGCAACATAAACTCTCCATGTGTTTGGAAGAATAACCAAATGGAGGAGGACACAACTCTCTATAGCGAGAACAACTTCCTAAAGTCATATTAAATGCCAAATCTTGACGAACAAATGGAAGGATGTGCTTTGTCCAAGGCTGACTCATTGTGCTTCCATAAAAATAAATATATTTCCTGTCCTCTTTTTGGGGTATATTTGATTTTTTTGGCTTTTTCAATATTTTTAAAGTGCTTGAAAAAGAATAAAAGAATGCTACGTTACAAAGGATGAACGAGTGTGACAATCATACTAGTTCCAAGCGCAAGGAACACACTAATTCTCATAGAAAGGAGACATGTGCAGGAAAAAGACACTCGTGAAAATTCCTCCATGGGTCAAGGTGTCAAGACGCAGAGGCAAAGTGCTACAAGGCTTGCGTATAAAGCATGCTTTAAAGGTTCAGTTGAGAGCAACATGGAGTCAAAATTGTCAGAATTAAGCCAAATACACAGAGATGAAAATGTGATTAATAAGACACAATGAAAACCCCCTTCAATGTAATTTTAATGAGCCCAAAGAAGGTAAGATCGATGGTTTTTCATTTTTAGAGAGTCTGAAAAAGCATAAAAGAAGACTCTGCACGGGTGCCTTTTTCGAAGGTAGTATAGTTGGTTCAAAAAAGGGGTAAACTAGCACCAAAAAGACTTTTATTCAAAACCATTTTAATGAGTGTGAAAAAGACAAGATCGCTCAGAAATCTTTTCAATTTTAAGGAGTCTGAAAAGAGATTAACTGTGGACTCGCAGCCTTTTTCTAGATTTAGTCTCCTTAGCCCGAAAAAGTATAAAATCTACTTAGGAGAACTCTCTCGGCGAGACGAATCTCTCGATGTCTACCTTTTTCCTCCTTAATCTACAGGCTAGAAAAAGGGGTAAAATCATGCCAGTAGATGTTTTTATGAACCAATTAACGAGTGTGAAAGAACAAGGTCACTCGACGATCTTTTCAATTTTAAGGAGTCTAAAAAGAGCTTAACTATGGACTTCGTAGGGGATGTTCTTCTGGACTAGTTTAACGAGTGTGAAGGAACAAGGTCACTAGACAATATTTTCAATTTTAGGGAGTCTGAAAAGATATTAACTATGGACTCTGTGGGGGTTCCTTTTTCGTAAATTTAGTCCCTGAGGCTCGAAAAAGGGATAAACTTATACTTGAGAATACTCTTCTAGTGAACCGAAGTTCCTAGAGTATACCTTTGTTCATAAAATTGACCATCCAAACTAAAAAAGGGGTAAACTACCATCGGACAGACGTGCCTTCAAGTTTTAGTTTGGCGAGCGTGAAGGACAACAAGATCGCTCGACAATCTTTTCATGTTTAAAGAGTCTGAAAAGGGCTTAAAGACAACTCATTTTTTGGGAGTCCCAAGGGTGAGGCCAAGAGAGATGACATATCAGACATATGAAGCTCAATATTCTAATCAGGACATGACTAATCAAGGACTCCCAAACCTAAAGTCATTAACGACGACATGGACGCCAAAGTGCAATGAGGATATAACTAGAGCATCCATGTAAAGGTAGGATCTACAATTAAATTATGACACTTCTAAAGTAGCAATGACAGTTCTGTGTCACATTCTAGTGGGATCGATCTTATGGAAAAGAGGAAAATACAATGAGATGCAGAAAGTGGAGGTGGAATCCTAACTTAAATGCAAAAAGTTGGAAAAACGACTTTTACCAAAGAACCCAAAAAAGTGACCCATCTCTCAAAATTTTACCAAACCTAAAATAAAAGTGCATCATAACATCCAATAAGAATCTCAAGAACCATGCTAAATGATTTTCAAGCCAGAAAAAAAAATGACAAAAGGGTTCAAAAAAGTGGCAAAAAAGGCCAAAAAAGTCTATAAATAGAAGTTGTGAGCTCATTTTCACCATTGCAAATTGAGCATTAACCAAAAAGATAAAATTATCCCTTTGCTAAAAGAGTTGATTCCGTGAGATTCAGAACTTCTTCTCGGACCAAGTAAGTACAAACCAACCCCTCTTACATTTCCATACTTCATTTGTGCTTTTATTTTAGTTATTGGGGGGCATGCCCTCCTAAAAAACGGCGGACATACATGTACGCGGGTTGTCTAAGAAAATCCCGCGTATGCCCGTGGGCAGAAAACAATCTTCCCGCGTCCATACATGACTGTGTGCAAGACAGGCCACGTACACCCTCAATAACATAAAAAAAAATGAAAATACAACAGCTAACTTCCTCCATGAACTTGTTATTTGACAGGATGTGCATCCACTAGAGAGAGAGGGAGCACGAAGACATTGATATCTTGGTCGATGAGGACCCTGCTTCTATGGATGCATTGAGACAATGCGGGTTATGGAAGTTCTTCTTGTGTCAATTCATGAGGACACAACCCAGGCTATTGAATGCCTTGGTGGATTATTAGCACCCTGAAGCTGAGGCGTTTATGCTTGAGGGGAATTCGTTGACTCCAACAACTGATGATATATACTTTCTAACTAGCCTCCCAAGGAGAGGGGAACCATTCAACTTGTAGGCATTTCCCTTTGGGCCCCACAACATCGTCAAGCTGATCGGAATGTATTGTGAGGCCGGCACTGAGAAAGTAGATTCTCAGTTGCCAATCCACAAGATTACCAACCTATCACTGAAGGTGATAGTTTTACTCATTGGGTGGATCACTGGATCTGTGGCCTTACATCAGGCCTCCCGGGTGCACATGCTTTGTGCAATGCAGTGCTTAAATGCACGATTGTTCAACTGGAGCATGACCATTCTTGACTACATGAAGAGACATCTCACTAAGTGTCACGG
>SNQJ01S0032651.1:1316-15552 GCA_010110895.2 Picea sitchensis
AACATTACTAATCTAATATGCCCCAATCAAGGGGTAATAAATAACATTACTAATCTAATATGCCCCAATTAAGGGGTAATGAGCCAATATTAGGGCTTAACACACTGTGACGCCTCTATCATGTCTAAGAATCTTCAAATCTAAATGAAGGGAACTTATGACCAACATCAAAATTTATACCTGATAACTTTCTTGAACCTGACATTGCTTCGCTGTCAGCGGGCTTGTTTAGTACCCCAATGAAGTTGTCTTGGAATCATGCATGAATTTACCCACTCCCAGCAGACCTGTTCAGTATCCCGGTGGTTTTACAAACACTTCCCACAACTCTCGAGAAATTATTTACAATCCGATATAAGTTTAAAGATGCTCAGAAGAGCGAGGTGATGCTAAAAATTTCAGTCTTTAGAACACTTGTCATTTTCCAGCCTTCAATTTTCTGCTTAATCACCTTCATTATGATCTGAGATTAGTTTCTTGATGAAACTAATTTTTCAAGGATAGGAAGGCATACTTGAGTTGCTTTCTTTAAAAGCAGGGACAGCATAAAAAGCTTTAAAGATGGTTGTGTCTGCTCATAATTATAAAGTGAGACCAGGAAATCTGTTTCAAACAAAAATTTTCTTTAGCTAGTCTGTGTTTCAGCAATTTATAGCATTGATGCTCTGAAAAGACCTTAATTGTTGCTTCATAATGAGGCATTTTGGTTTCCCTTCACGAACTAAAAGGTGACACAGGCATAAGTTTAACCAGGAAGCAGCGAAAACAAGCAAAAATGAAAAGAATCAAAATCAGAAAATAAAAGTAAATCAAAACAACAAATATATGTACAAAGGTGGATCTAAAAACATCACACGAAATATCTCTTGAGAGACTGAAAGAAAATAGAAAAATCCTCATTGATGTGAATGCAGTCCTACTCGTGGTACCTTGGGTCAGGGTTGAATTTATAGTTCAGATTTATTTATCTCTTTACTTTCCATTTAAAATTTTCATAATAATATTGCGGCTTTGAAAAGAAATACTCAACGAAAAGCAGAGAGAAAAGGATCAAGCGGACTTCCCTGACAACAGTCATATTATGGTTCTCTTGGTGCCCCCACTTGTGTTCATGACTACATTAATGCAAAGAGAAATAGTGAGAAATAAAACTAAAAGAAAACATACTCATAAACCTACTCTAACTACTAAACAAATCAGAATACTACGTGAAGTCATGCTTCCAATGTAGCCATCGGAGTAACTCCAATCTTACAGTAGAAACAAAATCACATATTACTAACAAGAATGGTAGTATATTGAAAAATGACAAAAATATATCATACTCACCTTTATCATCATCATTTAAAAACAAGGCAAGCATGATCTTACCATTCCCTTGAACAGTCTTGTTGTATGAATCCTCCAGCCAATCTACAATACTATCATGATACATGCATTTACTGGCATGGGATTGTTTGAAAGAATTCACATGTGACAAATATTCCTAGTGAGAATAAAGTATTAGATTATCAAGGAAAGAATCTTGTAATAAGGTCGGACCAAGATGGCGAGAACTTATCATGATTCTCGATTGGAAAATAAGTGTTTCATTCTCTTGAAACTTTCCATTGAGTTTAGATATTTCATGGTTAACTATTTGAGGTGAACTAGATGGAACGACCAATATTTTTGAATAATCATCATTGATAATAATATTTGGCTGATTATACTCTTCAACCTCAAATTGATCATGGAAAAATTTAGATCCTTCTTGAAACACAAATTGAGATGAATCAACGGAAGATGCAATTTGAGACTCTTTCAAATCATTTCTTGATTTACCCATAGATAATTGATGAGAATAAGAATTGATATGTTCATGGGTAGAATTATTTCCCACTTCATCTTCTATTCGGTAATCTCTTTGTACTTGATTATATAATGTTGAATTCTCTCCAAGGAAATATGGAACGTGCAATTGCACAACATTAGGATCAAAAATATCGGGGGACAAGGAATAATATGTAGAAGAATTGAGGATACGAAGTGCATCTCTTGAAATGATAGGTATAAGCATTTCAAAATCTGGTTTTGTCCCCTCTCTTGTATAAATTGATCAACCTCTTTTGTATTCTCTTCCAAAGAATACGAGACAGTTTCTAAGAGACAGTTTGGTCCATTATGTAGGGGGGAAATTGAGGGAAAATCACTAGAGATAGAAGGTTGATTAATAGTGTGACTAATGATTTTGTCTCCTATTGATTGATCATGGATCTGTTCAACTAAATTAGGGGCAGATTTATCATATATATTATTATCAACTTTACACTCGGCCTCTTTTACTTTAGAGACAGTTATAAAATCTATGAGAGTGTGACAATTGTCGTCTTTTAAAGTCAAGGTTCCTTCTTCGATGGGAGGAGACATTGTTTGCAAAGAATGATTAGATGTGACAATTGCATTTCGTAAAGGATGATGTTGCTCATGATTTTCCAAAATGAAAGAAGCTGACAAAATTTGTGGTGCTTCAAAATATTCAAGATCAACATCAAAATTTGAACCACCTTGAGATTGAGTGTTAGTGCTCAATTCAGATTGGTTAACAATTAATTGATCTTGCTCGTCTGAGAGAGAAACGAGATATTGAAACCACTCATTAATAAGCGACATTTCTTTCAAAGGGAACCTAGTACAAACATGAATGAACCTAATTGAAAAATCATTGAATGATTCATCATTTTCTTTCCTTAAGTAACTTAATTCATCACTTAATTCATCATAATCATAATTGTTAAAGTCTGATAAAAACTCAATTACAAACTCAGACAAAGAATGAATCGAATTAGCTGGAAAAGATTCAAACCAACATTTAACCCGATCTCGGAAAGTGAGAGAAAACAATCTACATGTAACATTAGGATCAATGATCTTATGTCTTAAACATTTATTAAAAAAAATAGAAATATGGTCTACTGCAGATGTGTTCCCTTCACCATCAAAGGTGAGTTCTGAAAAGAGATTATTTGTCTTGTTGGGAATAATTGGTAGTGAGAAGTGGAAATCATGTTCCAACACAGTGATTTGGGGAGCCATGGGGAAATTGAATACATTCGAAATAAAGGCTCCTGCAAGGCCATCTTGTCAGTCAGCCCTCCTTCTAGCGCAATTTGTTGATGGGAGAAATTGATTGTCTGTCAACTGGAAGAACGAGTCCAGTCTGGGGTTGTCTAAATAACCCAAGTCGTTTGGTGTAACTCGTTACGACGGGTTTAATGGCTTCGTTAGCCAATCTAAAAGTCCTAAAAGAAACAAATAAAAGAAATGAACTAACTAACTAATTACTAATCATTGTATATATATGTACATACGTATAATATAACTATTGTAGATATATTTAAAAGGAAAATTTAATCATTACTTATGTACATGATATACAAACTGCAACTTTTAATCTAAACTTACAAAACTCAATGTGAAAATGTTTTTCTTCAAGGAAGCAGATAAAGAAAGCACATAAAAATATTTTTTGTGTATTTTTCTTTTATAAATCTAAACTAATATAAAGAAAATACTATGAAACGGAAACATGTGGCTAGTCGAAAGCCAAACCATACATTCGAGTTTCAGTGACAAGTAAACGACAGAAAAATGTAAATGAGCTAACCTGTTAGTGAGTTTAATGATATGTATCCAAGCATCTGCACGATCAGAGAACATCAAACTACCATGTCCAAGAGGGAAACCTTCAAGGAACCTTAAGGTTGTTCTAAATAAATTCAGAACAATGTGTTGGCAATTGAGTTTAATAACAGAATAGATGATATGAATAGGTGTTGTGATCTTATGATTGCAAGCAATTACATTAAGATAAATCTGATTGTAACAACATTGCATTTAATCAATCAGCTAGAAATTAAAGATAAATCATGTCATTTAAACTGAATAGATGATCACACTGTTAATATCTAAAGCATCAAATATGGACGGTATTTATAAAAGAATTATCCCAAAACACAACAGATTGTGAAGTCTAAAGCTATCATAATCTATATATATATCAGGATAAACAAAGCATAAATGAGAACACCATTTACAAGAAGCTAAAGCTAAAATGCAAATTGTTGTTCCATTCAAGTTTGTGAATTAATCATCCATATTCAGCCCCAGGCCAAGATGCCTTCATTACAAAAGTCTATAGTATTTAAAGAGCTCTTGTAAACTAAACATCTTGTCTTGTAGGATAGGATCAAATCTCAAGATGATTTACTAGTTACAAAAATAGAGGGTCATAAAACCACTCAATATCAAATTGTATCTCCCAAAATTATAAAAGTTTTGGTTTTGTTTTACAAAATGAGCCAAAAGAAATGGCTAATTAACTAAGTCCAGAAATACTCCATCTTTTGAGATCACCACAAGATACATGATATCCTGAAAGAAAAACGAAATGAAGAAATTAGACATTTATTTAACTAATATTTTCCAAAATTTTACATGAGAATTGACTAGCTACAGAATCTATTGATTATGTAGCTAGTCTTATTTTAACCAACAGAAATCTAAATCAATCCATATTAATTATAAAATAACAATAAAATCATAACTAAGATAAACAACAAATATTACCTTTCAACCGAATACTAAATTCGAATCATAGAATCTCAAAGTTAATCACTGCCTTGACACACTCAACATTTTTTATTATGACATTGTTTGTCCTTTTGAAACATTTTCCTTGCCTTTGTGCACTGATCTTGAGCTCGTGGTTTTCAATTGTTAATAAGTCATTATGAGCCGTAACGGTCTTGATCTTCGCTTGAAGAACTAGGACATTTGTGTAATATTGGCCTATCCAATGTAAACCTATCTCACACTGTGGAGTTGGGACAGTTGGTTGAGGAAACACATGATTGTGCGTCAAAACACTACCACTATCCATTGTGGGTTTTTTACTGAGTTTGATTACTGGAAAATCTTTGTTATGTTTTAGGCATGGTGGCAGGTTATCTACAAAATCGTAAGTCTTACTGAGATCTGGTTTAGGGTAATTCGGGTCTTCATCTGCCAGGAACTTTTCGATATCGAAATCAGAGCTTTCATGGACCTCGATCGATTTGATCGAGCTCACATGAGATTTTGATCTATTTCGTAGGCTCCTCGAGATTAATCTCCCAGCCCTTTTGTTATTTAACCCTATGTCTAGATTATTCTTTGATAGTTTGCATGAGTATTTGTTGATGGTCTTTGCAATGGTATCAGGGAAAACATACTTCTCAAGATCAGGAGATTTAATGACTCTAGAGTCAGCATCTTGTTGCTTGAATATAGCCTGATCGGGCATAGCCCTTTCATAGGGTTTTTCGCATAAGAGATATGGCCTGTCAATGGAAGGAACAGGAGGTCTTTCTAGCATAAGCTTATCTACCACAGGAATCTCTACAGTAATTGTTGTAGAAAAATAAAAACAAAAAAACGTTTATCTCAACCGGGACGAAAAATCTGAGAAATTTACCTCCAAAGATCGAGACATATCTTTGCAATGATCCAGTTTCTGGAGAAACAGTCCATACATAAGGTAAAAGGGCTCATTTTCGTTCAATTTTTTCAAGGGTTTGATCTAATTCGTCACGGTTTGCTTAGAAAAGCTCCCGCAAAAACGTGTCTCTGGCAAGAAAAAATGGGATTAAACAGACTGTAACAAAAGTGAATCGAACTAATTGTGGGTTTAGATGGTAGTGGTAGGAGGAAAACCCGAGCTAAAATGATGGAAACAATACTAGGAACACACCAGGGCAACCATAACATAAGAAATGGGGGTTTCAGTCATGAAATTTGGGCGTTTCTGGTAATGAATGTCTAGAGTACAGAGCATGGCTCAAGACCCTAGCTCGTAATGAGGGAACTGTCAGTTCAAAAATGAAAACTGAAGCAAAGTACATGGTACATCCCATGTGTGTTTAAATCTCATCATATGTAATGGGTACCTTGATTTTCCAAGGTTAGGAGAAGGTGTGTTTTGCAAGCCAAAGCATATCGAACATTTAAATCAAAATCGATTTACCAAGAGTTTTAAATGAAACAAGCCTATGGTCCTTTTGTCAATCGATACTTGGTCTATAAAGGCTCCAAAAATATAGGCTTACAGTCCAATAGAAATTCAAAAGAGATGTTTCATCGATATGTGATAATCTCCAAAACAAAACAACGTTCATTCAAAGAGTTGAAAGCACAATGACCCTTCCAAAAACCAAGCCTTAGATACAATTGCAATACGATTACAAATTTTAATTATTCATTCATGCTTTCAATCGTGAATGAAGTATGAAAATGCAAAATAAAATAAATAGAAACAATCAAAACATCTTTTTACAGCCAACAAGTCACCTTCAAATAGCAATATTTACAGGATGAGGTGTTGGCAGCTACAAGAATTGTCATTTGTCACTTTAAAAGGAAAAAGTTATGTAGGGTTGCCAACAATGGCAACTTACTGGGAGAAACAGTTATCTCTGCATCATCGACGAGTTCATGTTAGGACTGCTTTAGAATGATTATAGCTCAAAGAATAGCTGAAGGACATCAAGCATATCAATCAAATTTCAGCAACCATTACACAGTCCAATTTCAGATATCTTCCTGTTCAAATGAAATATGGTGACAAATTTTAAAAATGAGAGCAACAATGTTCAAGTCAATGGCTCTGATACTGTTGACAGTTCCATTGCTTCCAGCAGACATCCATAGCCTCGGTAGGGATGCCAATTAACCCACTTTAACGCCTCTATCCTGTCCAAGAATTTTCAAATCAAAATGAAGGGCACTTATGACCAACATCAAAATGTATACCTGATAACTTTCTTGAACCTGACATTGCTTCGCTGCTAGCGGGCCTGTTCAGTACCCCGACGAAGTTCTCTTGGCATCATGCATGCATTTACTCACTGCCAGAAGACATGTTCAGTATCCTGGTGGGTTTACAAACACTTCCCACAACTCTTGAGAAATTATTTACAATCTGATATAAGTTTAAAGATATTCAAAAGAGCAAGGTGATGCTGAAAATTTCAGTCTTTAGAACACTTGTCATTTTCCAGCCTTTAATTTTCTACTTAATCACCTTCATTATGATATGAGATTAGTTTCTTGATGAAACTATTTTTTCAAGGATAGGAAGGTATACTTTATTTTCTTTCTTTAAAAGCAGGGACATCGTAAAAATCTTTAAAGATGATCGTGTCTGCTCATAATTATAAAGTGAGACCAGGAAATCTGTTTCAAACAGAAATTTTCTTTAGCTAATCTGTGTTTCAGCAATTTACAGCATTGATGCTCTGAAAAGACCTTAATTGTTGCTTCATAATGAGGCATTATGGTTTCCCTTCAAGAACTAAAATGTGACATAGGCATAAGTTTAACAAGGAAGCAACGAAAAAAAGAAAAAATGAAAAGAACCAAAATCAGAAAATAAAAGTAAATCAAAACAGCAAAAATATGTACAAAGGTGGATCTAAAAACATCACGTGAAATATCTCTTGAGAGACTGAAAGAAAATAGAAAAATCCTCATTGATGTGAATGCAGTCCTACTCGTGGTACCTTGGGTCAAGGTTGAATTTACAATGCAAAATTATTTATCTCTTTACTTTCCATTTAGAATTTTCATAATAATATTACGGCTTTGAAAAGAAATACTCAACGAAAAGCAGAGAGAAAAGGATCAAGCGGACTTCCCTGACAACAGTCATATTATGGTTCTCTTGGTGTGCCCACTTGTGTTCATGACTGCATTAATACAAAGAGAAAGAGTGAGAAATAAAACTAAAATAAAACCTACTCTAACTACTAAACAAATCAAAATACTACATGAAGTCATGCTTCCAATGTAGCCATCGGAGTAACTCCAATCCTACAGTAGAAACAAAATCACATATTACTAACAAGAATGGTAGTATATTGAAAAATGACAAAAATATATCATACTCACCTTTATCATCATCATTTAAAAACAAGGCAAGCATGATCTTACCATTCCCCTGAACATTCTTGTTGTATGAATCCTCCAACCAATCTGCAATACTATCATGATACATGCATTTACTAACATGGGATTGTTTGAAATAATTCACATGTGACAAATATTTTTGGTGAGACTAAAGTATTATATTATCAAGGAAAGAATCTTGTAAAAAGGGTGGACCAAGATGACGAGAACTTATCATGATTCTCGATTGGAAAATAAGTGTTTCATTCTCTTGAAACTTTCCATTGAGTTTAGATATTTCATGGTTAACTATTTGAGGTGAACTAGATGAAACGACCGGTATTTTTGAATAATCATTATTGATAATAATATTTGGTCGATTATACTCTTCAACCTCAAATTGATCATGGAAAAATTTAGATCCTTCTCGAAACACAAATTGAGATGAATCAACGGAAGATGCAATTTGAGACTCTTTCAAAGCATTTCTTGATTTACCCACGGATAATTGATGAGAATAAGAATTTATATGTTCATGGGTAGAATTATTTCCCTCTTTATCTTCTATTCGGTAATCTCTTTGTACCTGATTATATAATGTTGAATTCTCTCCAAGGAAATATGGAACATGCAATTGCACAACATTAGGATCAAAAATATCGAGGTACAAGGAATAATATGTAGAAGAATTGAGGAGACGAAATGCATCTCTTGAAATGATAGGTATAAGCATTTCGAAATCTGGTTTTGTCCCCTCTCCTTGTATAAATTGATCAACCTCTTTTGTATTCTCTTTCAAAGAATACGAGACAGTTTCTAAGAGACAATTTGGTTCATTGTGTAGGGGGGAAATTGAGGGCAAATCACTAGATATAGAAGGTTGATTAATAGTGTGACTAATGATTTTGTCTCCTATTGATTGATCATGGATCTGTTCAACTAAATTAGGGGCAGTTTTATCATCTATGTGATTATCAACTTTACACTCGGCCTCTTTTACTTTAGAGATAGTTATAAAATCTATGAGAGTGTGACAACTGTCGTCTTTTAAAGTCAAGGTTCCTTCTTCAACGAGAGGAGACATTGTTTGCAAAGAATGATTAGATGTGACAATTGCATTTCGTAAAGGATGATGTTGCTCATGATTTTCCAAAATGAAAGAAGTTGACAAAAATTGTGGTGCTTCAAAATCTTCAAGATCAACATCAAAATTTGAACCATCTTGAGATTGAGTTTTAATGCTCAATTCATATTGGTTAACAATTAATTGATCTTGCTCGTCTGAGAGAGAAACGAGATATTTAAACCACTCATTAATAAGTGACATTTATTTCAAAGCAAACCTAGTACAAACATGAATGAATCTAATTGCAAAATCATTGAATGATTCACCGTTTTCTTTCCTTAAATAACTTAATTCATCATTTAATCCATCATAATCATAATTGTTAAAGTCCGATAAAAACTCAATTACAAACTCAGACAAAGAATGAATCAAATTAGCTGGAAAAGATTCAAACCAACATTTAACCCGATCTCGGAAAGGTACTTGAGCACATATTTTTCTCCAACCCAATGCACTTGCCTCAGTTCTACCATGAACTGACTCAAGGTGTTGACAGCAAAACAGATATATGGTCTGGGATTGACCAGATACATCAATAACCCAATCAATTGTCTGTACATTGTGGGATCCACCAAGTCTGAATCTGAAGCCCTGAGCATATTCAGATTTGTGGTCATAAGTGTGGCCATGGAGATATAGTCCATCATCCCAAATCTCTTCAGTATCTCAACTACATACTTCCCCTGTTCGAGGAAGATCTCTCTTGGTTGTTGCCACACCTCTAATCCCAAGAAGTAATGCATCAATCCAATATCATTCTTCTCGAACTCTCAGGTCAATTCCCTTTTTCACCTGGTAATGAGTTTCTCAGCCCCTATGAGAAAAAAATCATCAACATATAACACCAATATGAGAGTATCCTTACCAACCTATAGAAGATATAGTTCAGGGTTTATGTCACTCTTGGTGAATCCCAAGCTCTCCAAATACCCATCAATCCTCAAGTATCATGCCCTAGGTGCCTACTTGAGTCCATACAAAATCTTCTTCAACCTGCACACATGATTTTTCCTCCCATGTACCTCAAAGCCTTGATGTTTCTCTATGTATAGCTCCTCATTGATCACTCCGATGAGAAACATTGTCTTCACATCCATCTGATGGATCTTCCACTTCATAACTGAAGCGAGAGAAATAATTATCATGATAGAGTATACCTACCTATTAGAGCAAAGGTATCCTCATAGTCTACTCCCTCTTTTTGGGAGAACCCTCTTGCTACGAACCTTGCCTTATACTTCTCAATTCTTCCATCTGTGGTATGCTTGATCTTGTATATCCACTTGGAAGTCAATATCAACTTCTCTTTTAGTCTCGTAGCTATATCCCATAGGTTATTTTTCATGATGAATTGGTATTCCCTCCATCATGGCATCCTTCCAAACATGTTGGCTTGTTGATTCCTTAAAACTCGAAGGCTCGGAATCAATGATATTGCTCATAAGAGCCACATATGAACCAAATCTCTCAGGAGGTCTTCTCTCTCTACAGGTGTCTTTGGGGGATGTATGTCCCTTAGCAGCCTTCAATTTCTCTCGAAGCCATTCAGGTCTCATTTCAAGAGGATCCATTGGATCCACAAACTCTTCTAACTCCTCCTTGTGATTTGAGGTCAACTCCTATGTACTAAAAGGGTTTGTACATTCCTCAATCTTTGGAGCCTCCTACTCCTTGCCATCTGTTGTAATCTCAAGGGACCTCCTGAAGGCCAAGTCCTCCTCAAACCTAACATCCTGACTAACCTCAACATATCATTGTCCTGGAATGTAGATACAGTAGGCCTTCAAAGTCTCGTTGTATCCTACAAACATACCCTTTCTAGCATGGATGATTTTAGGGGATAAATTTCGCTCATGGGCTAATTTTCCATGGTTTTTCCAAAAACGAGATTCATTATTTTAAAAATGATTCGCCCAAATTCTATAGGATAAAATTATTTTACCTTAAAAGTCGCCAAAATTTTATAAAAACTATATAAAGTACTTGGAAATTTGAATATTTTTACAAAAATATCGCCAAACATTTATAGTTGATATATGAAGGATTAGTAAGATTCGCCAAGGTTTCTACATTTCAAAATAAATTTATATCCTTAAAATCATCCCTACTTTCTAGTGGAAGGTTCCAAATTCGTTCTCTTCTCCTTGGAAGCATGAAAGTAGACTGGACAATCAAAGATCCTCAGATTCCCTATCTCAGGTTTCACTCATGTCAATGCTTCCTTGGAAGTATTGTCCTCCAAGATCCTATGAGGACTCTTTTTCTAAACATAAACTGCAATGTTGCATGCTTATATCCAAAGCATCGTGGGAAGATCTCGGTCATTTGATATTGTCTTGGAAACTTCAGTTATGGTCTAGTTCTTTCTCTCTGTAACCCCTTTTTGTTTTGGGTTCAAAGGCACTACCAGCTCCCTCTTAATCCCTACTTCCTTACAAAACTTCTTGAACGTGTTGGCTTTAACTAATCTAGAATGTTAGCATGTATGTTATAAGTATATGCAACATGTACATATTAAAACCCTTAACGTTTTGTGTAGAAAATATTGTATCTAACATAGAATCAATAGAGGATAAAGAATATATGTTGTAAAAGAAGGTTTAGTACCTTTGATCTTTATTATCAATACTTTGATTACAAGCAACTGAGTGAGAACCAATTACCACCATAACAAACTTGATAAAATACAATCACAAACAATGAATGGAAATATTTTTACAATCAACAGCACAAACTCAGTAAATCGGAGAATACAAATGCACTAGTAGAAGCCAAAAAGAAACAAATATGCCTTAAAGAAACGATAAATGTCATAGTGAAAAATCCTTTGAGGAGTAAAAGTTCAAAGTACGCAACTAGAACATAACAAAAAATGAAGAGCACACACACTCCTAAAATAAATTGCTTATACAAATGTATGAAGTAGCTCATTGTGGTAGATGTGATCCAATACAACAACTTGTGTCACTTAAAACTAAATTGGTGGTGTATGAAGAGTGTTATCTTACAAAGAACTTAGGAGGGAAAAATAAGAGCCTAATTTTAAAAAGTGAACATCATACTCTAAAGCCTGTAAAAGGACTCATTTTGCATTATTAGCATATGTTAGTTGTGAGTGTCACTATATAGATAACTTGACAATGGAGCTAGAGTAGCAGAGCATGGATTCTTCGCACCACTTGTGCATTGTTGTATATTAACTCTCATTTTATAGTTATGAATAGAAATGATGCCTTTTATCCTTTGTTGAATGTGCTTCCTTCCAGTGTATGGTGCTCTGTTTGCTACTGAATAATCTATTGGAAATATTTATGATTTTAAATAACTACATTTGTTGACAATCTTCCTGGCGGTCCAGTAAATGCAGGGCGGCTCATCTAAATAAGTATTCATGCCCAGAATTTTTGTGGCCTCTATATAAATCGTAAAAGTGTGTTCATCAAACAAAAGTTCCATTTAAATCATGTCAACAAGCATTATTTACCTCATTCCTCCACCTCTATCACATATTACATTACAACAAAGGGATTGAGCATTATTTATTTCATGCTTGGTCAATATGTTCTCTCCAAGGCATGATAGTGTCAATCTTATGTGTCCTTGGAGTGCTTTATTCCTACAATCTAATTGGGCCATCAAGTTACCCAACGACGTTGATACCAAATACGAGTCCTGAATATTGACAGAATAGTACCTCATATCACAACAACTTAGCCAAACAGTGGTTTCTTTGTCAACGGAGTTTTGGTTAAGCAGTGAAGTCAATGGCATGATAGGTATCCCAACAAGACTTAATTTCCTCCAAAACTCAAAACTCAAATAAGTAGTTGGGACCAAATGCAACTCATATGTATTGAAGGAATAGTACCTCATATCACAACAGCTTAGCCAAATAATCAATATTCTCAGCACACTAGCACAAAGAAATCAAAAACTTAAATTGTGTAAAAAACCTTCATTTTGCATTGGAAAAAATGAAATACTTATACATGTGAGAGAGAGAGAGAGATTACTTAAAATTGAATATAATGACATTAACTTCAAAGAATAAAACATAACCTGAAAAATACATGCTACTTGAAAACTCAGTTCTAGAAATTACATGCTACTTAACAACTCAGTGCTAGAAATTACACGCTACTTGAAAACTGTAAGTTTTAAACCTGCGAAGTAAAGCAATGCATATAGATTCTTAAGCAATATAGAAATTAATCAATGGCTCATACACAGAGTACATAGATATTTTTACCGGAAACCCTCAACCGGGAAAACCTTTCTTATTTTCATTATATTGAATTTCACCATTCGCCATACAATATATACAATGTTTTTAGGTATTTCGTAGATACCAAAACCCTAATCCCTTAATCCGGGATTAATTTGTAAATCAGCAGTTGCCGTATCTGACGCACCCACACACACACACATGCAAAGAATATAACACATACCCAACAAAAACTCGGTTCTATAAATTACTTGAGAATATTTTATTCGCACGATAAAACAAGATAAAACCCCATCTTAACATTAACAATGTTACTAATAAAATGCTAGTCAAAAGCTACATTTAAGAAATCATGAGCTTAATTTTCCCAGGCCCTGTACACATCCTTTAAAATGTATCGGACTAGATATGTCTTCGCATAGAATTAGCTTAAAGTTGAAAATATAGAAGATATTTACTCATTTTCCAAAACATAAACATCCTCTTGAAAGGGCTCAGATGCCTTCCATACTGTGAATTCAAAGCATTGGAAGGACACGATAGATTTCATACTTCATATCTAAGATGCATGTCATCGAGTTGGTTACATAAGAACAAATAAATACAAAACAAATAGGGCAATGAGATCCAATTCAGAGGTACTAGCACCCAAACAACAAACCATAATTATCTTCATTCCAGCCAAGAACCACTATGGCAATAAAGCTGGAAGGAACATGATATCTAGCAATTCAAAAAATCCTCTACAAATATTCAATTAATTAGATGTGTTATTAAACCCTTGTTGTGCTAGTGATTGTGCAAGAGAGTTATTCTCAAAATAGATGTCCTCTATTTTAAACCTATCAAATTTGCTAGCGAGTTCATGAACCTTGGTACAATGCATTTTTAGCGTTCAAACCTTCGCTCTATACTCACCTGTC
>SNQJ01S0032651.1:15596-31841 GCA_010110895.2 Picea sitchensis
GGTTTTTACCTATGTGCAAATGAATTCACTATGTCCATATGCAATAATGCAAGTGATGCCATGAGACAATACATGTTGGAGTCTTGCAATTAGAGCTCTATAATGGACTACATTACTTGTTATGATGGAGGAGACAAGATATTAGAAACTACTCCATAATATTGTTATCATGGGCATTGTAAATAACAAGCCCAATGCTTTTGTTTCGTGGATTTTCTTTACATGCACCTGCAAAATAGAGGGTGCCATGAATTTCATCTATACTTCTTTGCACTTGACCATGTCTCTTTTTTGTTGATGCTCTACTCCCGTGCACTTGACCATGTCTCATTTTTGTCATAGTTGTCGTAGTTGCTCTTTCACTTGCTCTTTCCCTTCGTTGTATAGATAGATTGGTACTAGGTAGAGTTATAGTTGAGGTTAGTGCTTTAGATTATCTATCCATAATTAATATCGATCATTAAGGTTATACTTAAGATTAATGTTTTTTTAATGTTTTTAAATTTATATTATGCAAAATAATCTTTATAATTTGTCCCTACTCGAGGTTAACACTTTGAATTGTATAAAATAATAAACTATTGTTACAATAAATAATCATTTTTATGAATTACTAGACATAATAAATAGAATTGAATTATTAAATTTAAAAGAAATAACAAATTTACTATAAATAACATTATTGTAATTAACTATTCACAATAAACCAAAAAAAATAATCATTAGTGTAACTAACTAGACACACTAAATAAACAAGTGATCATTAAATTTTATATATATATATAACTAATTAGACCCAATCATAGATATTATATTTAAACTACTCAAATTGCATTCAAATTAGTTTTTGTTGTACACTAACATAATTTAACAATAATACCACAATAAAAATCAATCGTAGATATTTTATTCAAACTACTCAAATTCATTCCAAAATTCATTCCAAATTATCTTTTTGTTATACACTTACATTTGATGAAAAAATTATTGATTTTGAAGCATAATTATATTATAAAGGTGAAAAATAAAATTGAAGTTGTTTTGCCTATTAATGCTTCAAAAGTGAGTTTGCCTATTAATGCTTCATAAATAAAAATTTATAGTTCTTAAGGTGACAAGAGTCTAGTTTTAGTCATACAAATATATTATTGGGCCTTAGTGTATTTCGGGGGGGATTCACTTATTCCTTTAGCATGTAGACCAACTTTCCTCTGTTAAGCATATGTATCTTGTTGTAACTTGTTGCCATCACATAACCCCTATACTTGGGAAGGCATGTGTGTTATTGAAGAGGTGGGTTGTCAGGCCCGTGTACTATTGAAGACGTGGGTTGTCAGGCCCGTGTGATGTTGAAGAGGTAGGTTGTCAAGCCCGCGTACTATTGAAGAGGTAGGTTGTCAAGCTCGTGTGTTATTGAAGAGGCGGTTTGTCAAGCCTGTGTGCTATGGAAGAAGTGGGTTTTCAGGCCCGTAAGCATTCTCTCCAGGTGAGAGAACTGTTGGGAATTTCTTTCCCAAGGTGCCTAGGTGTAGCTACAGGGATATGAGACTTCATGTCCGACATGTTTTTGAAGCCCTAGAAGGGAAGTGGGGCAGCCAAAGGACTGTTGAGAAGAGAAGGGGCACATTTCTTAGTGTGGGGCATGCAAGTGGGGAATGAGGGATTGTAGTCTGTTTACTGGGGTTGGCACCTTTGTC
This sequence comes from Picea sitchensis, assembly GCA_010110895.2. NCBI lineage: Eukaryota > Viridiplantae > Streptophyta > Pinopsida > Pinales > Pinaceae > Picea > Picea sitchensis. The sequence goes on from SNQJ01S0032651.1 coordinate 17,294, forward strand.
TGAGTGTTTTGAGTAATGATAGACCTTATCTTGGCTTAGGAATCATTTGACTTGGTAGAGTTTAAGCCTCAGCTCAGGGATGACCTGTTGCTAAGAATTTATGAGCGGCAGAGTCTATGGTTGGGAGGAAAGTCTGAGATCTGCACGTAGTAGATGGATTACAACAAATGATAAGTGTCTTCTTATGTGTATTAATCTCTAAGTAATGTGCATATACATGTTAAATATATTATGTGTTATCGGCATATATATGTGTGTGTGTGTGTGTGTGTGTGGATTATATATGTTGTAGAACTGCATGTTTGTTTCATATGCAGGGCATGAGCAATGACAGTTTATATGTGTTTATATATTGTTTAACATGTGAATGCTTATGTTATTTCTCTTATGGAATTGGTACATAATTATGTTGGGTTGTGCGTGTATTATTAATTCTGCATAATTGTTGCATATGTAGAGCATGGTAGTTATTAAGTGTTTCATTTTGGATAATTTTGTGTTAACAGACATGGGATTATGAGACAAGGCCTAAGTCATCACGCGCACACAGGGAAATCAGTTTGCGTACACAAATGGGATAGACCCCACATGTATCAAAGGAATGGTTTCATGCATAATTATATTATGAGTTCATTATGTTGTTATAGTCGCTATCGGTTAAGTAACTGCAACGATAATCGTATGAGTTCTAGCGTGAAGCTAGAAATGTTGTGTGTGTTGAGGGACAGTCGATGCGGCTGACATAATGACAATTGAGCACGTAGAATTTCTAAGATATAGTTGTTACGTGTGGTACAAGACCAATTTGCATGCACTAGGAAAAAGTAGTTGTGTGTAGCATAAGGCCAGTTGTGGACACTATTGCTTTCGTGGAAGAAAGAATTGATATCAGAGCTTTATTTAGCTAGTTGCGGTAGTGGAGAATTTACAATGTGGTAACGAGACCCAACCAGGAGGCAAGACTTAGCTAGGAGGATGGATACGTTACATCTGAGGACAGCCTTATCCTTCAATAACCATACAAATCATAAGAAGAAGAAAAAAATCAACAAATATCTTTTGCCCTCAAATATTCTACAGACTACTTGTACGACCTACTGACATCACCTGCCATCATGAACAGACCTTTACTTGCCCAAATAAACATTGTACAAACGTATGTGATTATTCCCACCACAACCCATGTATGTACATGATTGTTCCCACTGCAACCCGCGTACGTACGCGACTATTCCCTGATGCAGGAGCATCACCTTCAAAGTCAACAGCGCACGCATGGAGGCAGACGAATGACATCTCAGCAATGACAGAGATTCAAATCAAGCATTTAAATCAGAATTTAATCAGTTGTTGAGATATTTTTGTAAACAACATTTTAAAATGTAACTTGTTTGTAAAGTCTTGAAGGACTGTAAGAAATGTAGATATGGAGTGTCGACTCTATCTGGCAATAACTAGTAGTTATTGTAATAGGACAGAGTAGGTAATAGCTTTGAATTTGAAATGATAGATTTCAAAACATGACAAGAGAGCTCGTGGAGCCAATCCTTAGATAATTTTTCAGTATTGTATTGTAACAGATAGAATAGAAGACAGAATAGAGAGTAGAGTAGAGTAGCAGAGAACACGATGTATTTTGTTTTTCATGAATGAATAGAACAGATAGAAATTGTCCCAAATCCTTGGATTGTGTTCATTTCATGTGTGGTTGAATGAATGTTATTATGTGTGTGTATTATTATTACTTCGTTCATGTATTATTGTTAGAGAGAGATTGACTGTATGAGTTCATGACGAAGTTGGTTGAGTTTCAATCGTTTATCTTCTGATACTTGTATGCAAGGTGTGCATCTCGAATGCAAGGAGTGCGTTGAATGAATCTTGGATTGACTCGGAGAGAAGTTAAGAGAGAATCAGAGAAACTCATACCAAGTGCAAGGTGTGCACAGCATCAATAAGCCAACAAGCTTCGAAGAACTAGTGCAGAAGAATGCCAAGTGGGCGAGAAGCATTTTCTTTTCAAGAAAGTCCTTTGAACTGAGTTATTTGAAATCTCAAGAACGCAAAGTGCGCGTGGGAGATTGAAATCCTTTTAAGGATAGAAGCTCAGAAGAGATAAGACTTTCTCGAGTGTTGACGAGATCCCAGAGACGGATTCGTTAGGAGAACAAAGGTTTGGAACCTTTAAAAGCAGATAAATCTTCCAAGGTGAAGAGATATTAGAAGCTCAGGAGTAAGAACGATCGTGATCGTTGGATCATAGGGAAGAATATCAACAGTCATTGGATCAGAAGGAAGTGCTCAAACCTTAGTACTTCCCGTGCCGAGGAGAGAAGTTATCAGGGTTGAAACTTGAGATTTTCAGAGTCCGAAGACCCGGAATAGAATCTTGACCATCTGATCAGTGAGATAGACCTGAGTTGTCAGATCACTCGAGGTGAAGACTAAGCATCGGATCGCCAGGAGGAATCATAGTCGTTGGTTGTTGTAAGCTCGGGAGGGAGAGCAGCTTGAAACTTGAGATTCCTGACTTCCAGAGTGTCGGAAAGCCAAACTAGAATCTCAGTTGTCTAATTGATCAAGTGTGAGCCGTCAGATATCATGGGAGCACAAGGAGCCAAGTTTCAGACTTGAAACTCCCAGAGTGCGAAGAGCCAGAGAGCCGGAGCATATTAGGACCGTTAAATCCAGGAGGGTACGTGTCAGCAACTCGGAAGATCTGGAGGAAGGTGGAAGTTCAGACTTGAAATACCCAGTGTGCGGACAGTCGAAGGGTCGTGAGTCGTTGATCTGTGAGGAGACACTTGTCAGTAGATCTCCTACTCTAGGAAAATATGAAGTAAGTTTTCAGTTTGAGAACTGAAAATGCCGACGCACGGAGACCCGAAGTCCCGGAATAAGATTTGGGTCATTGGATTCAGAGGACACCCGGCATCAAATCAGCGTTTCGCTGACTCACAGAGTGGAAAAGTCAAAGGCAGATTTGTGAGAATTCATGAAATGTGAACTCGCAAAATCATTCTAGTCATTGGATCTGGAGTGACAGGTGGCGTAGATCCACACACATCGGAGATTCGAGCATTGGGAGAAGTTGAACAGACGGTGGAAACTCTCGGAGGGAGAACCGTCGACGCGATCTGGACCGTCATATCGTATGAGCATTGGAGTCATTAATCTGTGGCAAAGGAGTATCGATCTTTCGGGTATCGGGCGAAGGGAGATAATTTGTATCGTAAACCCTCGATCCACAAAATCTCGACATGCTCAAAGGATGAGCCCCAGGTCGTGTTAAATGCTCACATGAGCAGATATAGGGAAAGGAGCTAACACCCGTTAAGCTCTTTTCGAAGTTTCGGGAGTCGGAAGGAGTCAGGGTTGACTCACACGCAAAGGTCCGATATGGGATTTCACGACGTGCCTTTTGATTTGGATTTTGGTCAGAGGTAGTGGTCACGTGGAGAAGGATAAGGGAGGAGCTAGCAAGTGTTAAACCCCTGTCGGAATTTCTAAGGTCAGGAGAATGGGGTGACTCGCATACAAAACACCCGATACACGAAATCGTGAAACATCTTTTGAGAGGCGTGTGGTCACAGTCGGTGGTCGCATGGAGGGAACTCGCGCCCAGTGCCTATTCATGTGGGTGCAGTTCACCGAGGACCTGTGGATTTGTTTAATAGAGGTTCCAGCAGGGACCCGAAAGAGCTAATTCAACTCATTTTAGTGACGATCTAGTGGTCGGGAGGTTGGTAGACCCTGTTGAGGGAGGGGGACTGCATCATGTGGTATTAGAGCGAGATTTTAAGTTTGTTTGCAGACAGCAGAAAAAAGGAGAAAGGAGGAAAGTTGATTTCATTTGTGATATCAAATAAAGTTTGATTTCTATTCATAGGTGATGTAGTGAAATCATGCCACCCAAAAGGCGGAGAGTGAATCCAGAAATGGAAGAAGAAATGAGGTGACTTCGAATGAGATTGGACACTATGGAAACAACACAGAGAAGAGCACCAGACGTTGGTGATATCAATGAAGTTGAGGGTGAAGAAGCAGAGGTTGAAGCAAATGACATGGAGGATGCTGCACAAGATCGCTTGATAAAAGTTGTTTCAAAGATAGGAGCCAAAGCAAGAATAGAGGTACCTATATATGAAGGCAATTTAGAAGTTGAAGAATTGTTGGATTGGGTACGTGCTATGGAAAAATACTTCGATTATGAAGATATCGAAGAAGACAAGATGGTGAAGCATGCAGTGACAAGACTAAAAGGTCAGCGTTATGGTCGGATGAACTGCAAGCCGAACGCAAGAGAAATTGTAAGAAAAAAATTTTAAATGGGATAGGATGGTAGCTAAGTTGAAAGCAAAATTTATCCCGAAAGATTACCAAATCAATCTTTACAGAAGATTGCAGAACCTGAAACAGAGGGGTTTATCAGTGAAGGAGTACACTGAAGAATTTTATCGACTGAACATCAGGGCTGGACAGAAGGAGAATGAATATGAGAAGATAGCCAGATACATCAATGGGTTGATATATGAAATACAAGAGGAGCTCAGCATGATGTATGTCAGTAAAGTCATGGATGCCTATCAAGCAGCCTTGAAAGATGAGGAAAAATTGGCCAGGAAGCAAAGTCAACAAAGCAGAGGAGGAAATTCAAGTAAAGGCAAGGGAACCAACAGAGAAAAATTCCAGAAGTTGAATCCTGAAGCTAACAAACAACATAGTCACCATGAGAAGGGTGGAAGTTCTAAAGAAGGACAGCATGGAGGAAGAGGTTCTTTTTCCATAGGTAGAGGAAGAGAAAGAGCCAGAGGAGGTGTAGTTAAATGTTATACCTATGGAAAAGAAGGACACAAATCCTGGGAATGTATCGACGGAAAAAGATAAGGAGGCGGAGAAGAATTGTCGAAGCACAGAAACATGTGGAAGCAGAAGCAACAAAAGGAGGAAGAAACCTCATGATGAGGAAGATTCTTCTTAAACCAGAAAAGGAACCAGAGGAACCAGTTCAGCGAACAAGCATGTACAGAATTTCTTGCAAGTCAAAAGACAAAGTTTGCAAGGTAATCATAGACAGTGGGAGCACTGACAATCTAGTATCCATGGAGATGGTGGAAAAGTTGGAGCTGAAGACAACTGCACATCCAAATCCATAAAAGGTATCATGGTTGCAAAAAGGACATCAAGTCACAATAAGTCAACAATGCCAAGTTGAATTTAAAATAGGAGGTTACAAAGATGAAATATTATGTGATGTAATTCCTATGGACGTCTGTCATATTTTATTGGGGAGACCGTGGAAGTATGACCGAAAATTTATTCATGATGGAAGAAAGAGTACCTATACCCTAGAAAATAATGGTAGAACATATATGTTGTTACCCTTAGAAGACAAAGACCAAAAGAGAGAAGCTAGTTCAAGCATACTTCTCATGAGTGGGAAGGAGCTCTTAAAAGAAGTCAAGAAGGAGAAAGAAATGCAGTTTGTTGTAGTAAGGAAGCCTAGAGTTATCCTTATGAATACTTTTGTAGAAGACTTGCCTATAGAAATCCAGGAACTGTTAGAAAAATTTGTTGATATAGTTGTGGATGAGTTTCCACACTCATTGCCACCCATTAGGATCATAAGCCATCATATTGACCTTATTCTAGGAGCTAGTTTACCAAACAAAGCAACTTATAGGTTGACACTTAGAGAGAATGAGGAGGTCAAGAATCAATTCCATGAGTTATTGGATAAAGGGTTAGTCAGGGAAAGCTAAGCCCATGTGCAGTACCAACTGTATTAAGTCCAAAGAAGGATGGAGGATGGAGAATGTGTACAGATTCTCGAGCCATCAACAAGATAACCATTAGGTACAGATTTCCTTTACCGAGGATGGATGATTTGATGGACTGTTTGAGTGGCGCAAGCTATTTTTCCAAGATAGACTTGAAGAGCGGATATCATCAAATAAGAATGAGAGAGGGAGATGAATGGAAAATAGCATTCAAGACAAATGAAGGATTGTTTGAACGGTTGGTCATGTCGTTTGGGTTGAAAAATGCACCAAGCACATTTATGAGGTTGATGAATGAAGTGTTGAAAGACTTCATAGGCAAATTTTTCATAGTATATCTGGATGACATACTAATCTTTAGCAAGACGAAGGAAGAACATTTAAGGCATTTGACATCAGAGATGGAAAGGTTGCAGCAAGAGAAATTGTTGATAAATCTGAAGAAGCGTTATTTTATGAAGAAGGATCTCATATATTTGGGTTTCGTATTCTCTTCAAATGAATTGAATATGGACCTAGAAAAAGTGAGAGCGATCAGAGAATGGTCATCCCCGAGCAGCATATTTGAGGTAAGAAGTTTTCATGGGTTAGTGAGATTTTATAGAAAATTCATCAGAAATTTTAGTGGCATATGTGCACCTATGCTAGACATTGTGAAGAAGAAACACAAGTCCTTTAGTTGGACAGAGGAAGCTGAAAAAAGTTTCAAAGTGCTGAAAGAGAAGATCACAGAGAAGCCAATTCTGGTCTTACCAGATTTTGGAAAAACATTTTAGGTGAGATGTGACGCAAGTGGATTATCTATTGGAGCAGTCTTGAGTCATGAAAATAGGCCAGTTGCTTATTTCAATGAGAAACTAAATGATGCCAAGCAAAAGTGTTCCACGTATGACAAGTAATTTTATGCAGTGGTTCAAGCTTTGAAAAAATGGAGGCACTATCTAATTCCTAAAGAATTTGTCTTGTACAGTGATAATCAAGCTTTGCAATTTATTACTAAACAAGAGAATTTGAATCAGAAACATGCAAAATAGGTAGAATTTATGCAGAATTTTAATTTTCTTATTAAACACATTGTTGGAACTACTAACAAAGTCACAGATGCTTTGAGCAGGAGGGGTTTGATTGTACAGGAATTCCACGTGGAGACTTTGGGGTTCGAACACCTCAAGGAGATGTATAAAGAAGATGCAGATTTCAAAGAAGCTTATGAGGCATGCAAGAATCCTGTGTTGGGAGACAGAGGCCCATGGATTGAATATTTGATCCATGATGGATTACTATTCAAGGGAAGCCAATTATGCATTCTGAAGTGCTCAATGAAAGACAACCTACTGAAAGAGAAACACAGTGGAGGTTTAGTTGGACACTTTGGTCACAATAAGACACTTGCACAGCTGAGAAATTTGTATTATTGGCCAGGCATGAGAGCAGAAGTGAAAAAGTTTGTGAACAAATGCACAATTTGTCAGTATGCAAAAGGAAGACAACAGAACACTGGTTTGTATCAGCCATTACCAATTCCAGAAAGGTCGTGGGATGCAATCAGTATGGATTTTGTTTTGGGATTGCCCAGAACTCAAAAAGGGAGCGATTCCATATTTTTTGTGGTGGAAAGATTTTAAAAGATGACACATTTCATACGATGCCAGAAGAAAAGCGATGCCACACACATCACCAATTTATTTTTCAGAAAAGTCGTGAGACTACATGGATTGTTGAGGAGCATAGTTTTAGACAGAGACACCAAATTTGTAGGACACTTTTGGAGGACTCTATGGAAGAGGTTGGGAATGAACTTATCCTTTAGTTCAACATATCACCCTCAGACAGATGGACAGACTGAAGTAGTAAACAGAAGTCTCAGAAACTTATTGAAAAGTTTAGTCACTGCGCAAGTTTGACAATGGGATCAGATTCTGGCACAAGTATAATTTGCATTCAAAAATTCAGTGAAAAGGAGCACAGGAAAAAGTCCATTTTAAATTGTGTATCGTATACAGCCAAGAGGGGTTACAGAGTTGAGAGATTTGAATCAAGATGAGTTCAGAAGTGTTGGAGCAGAGGATTTTGCAATATAAATGCAGAAACTCCATGACAGAACCAGAGAACAGATACAGAACAGCAGTCAGAAATATAAGAGAAGAGTTGATCAAAAGAGAAGAGAAGTTCAATTCAAAGTGGGAGATGAAGTTTTACCTCAATTGAGAAAAGAGAGGTTTCCAAGGGAACGTAAATTGAAGATGAAAAATATAGGACCATGCAGGATTCTCAGAAAATTCGTAGCCAATGCTTATGAGATTGAGTTGCCAAACAATGTTGGGATATCACCGATATTCAATGTTGCAGACCTGTATCCTTACAGGAGAGATGAAGTAGGATAATTAGATGATCGGAAAGAAATTCGGTGGGAAGAGCAATTTCCCACAGCAGAAAAACCTCAGATGGAGAAAATTATTGAACAGAGGGATGGAAAGAAAACCAGGAGAAAGACATATCCTGAATATTTAGTGAAGTGGAAATATCATCCAATGGAAGATGCAAGTTGGGTCACAGAACCTAATATTTTGAAGCATGGAAAGACAGTGCAGGAACTAATGGACATGAGTCAATGAAAAATTTTAACTAGAGGAGTATGATGCAGGAGCATCGCCTTCAAAGTCAACAGTGCACACATGGAGGCAAACGACTGACATCTCAGCAATGATAGAGTTTCAAATCAAGCGTTTAACTCAGAATTTAATCGGTTGTTAAGATATTTTGTAAACAACATTTTAAAATGTAACTTGTTTGCAAAGTCTTGAAGGACTGTAAGAAATGAAGATATGGAGTGTTGACTCTATCTAGCAATAGCTAGTAGTTATTATAATAGGACAGCGTAGGTAATAGCTTTGAATTTGAAATGATAGATTTCAAAACAGGACGAGAGAGCTTGTGGAGCCAGTCCTCAGATAGTTTTTCAATATTGTATTGTAACTGATAGAACAAAAGATAGAATAGAGAGCATAGTAGAGCATAGTAGAGTAGCAGAGAACACTATGTATTTTGTTTTTCATGAATGAATAGAACAGACAGAAATTGTCCCAAATCCTTGGATTGTGTTCATTTCATGTGTGGTTGAATCAATGTTATTATGTGTGTGTATTATTATTACTTCGTTCATGTATGATTCTTAGAGAGAGATTGATTGTATGAGTTTGTGACGAAGCTAGTTGAGTTTCAATTGTTTCTCTTCTGATACTTGTATGCAAGGTGTGCATCTTGAATGCAAGGAGTGCATCGATTGAGTCTCAAATTGACTCAAAGAGAAGTTCAGAGAGAATCAGAGAAACTCAGACCAGGTGAAATGTGTGCACAGCGTCAAGAAGCCAACAAGATTCGAAGAACCGGTGCAGAAGAACGCCAAGTGGGCCAGAAGCATTTTCTTTTCAATAAAGTCCTTCAAACTGATTTATTCAAAATCTCGAGAACGCAAAGTGCACGTGGGAGATTGAAATCCTTTTAAGGATAGAAGCTTAGAAGAGATAACACTTTCTTGAGTGTTGACGAGATCCCAGAGATGGATTCGTCGAGAGAACAAAGGTTTGGAACCTTTGAAAGCAGATAAATATTCCAACGCGGAGAAATATCAGAAGCTCAGGAGGAAGAACAATCATGACCGTTGGATCATAGGGAAGAAGATCGATAGTCATTGGATCAGAAGGAAGTGCTCAAACCTTAGTACTTCGTGTGTTGAGGAGAGAAGTTATTGGGGTTGAAACTTGATATTTTCGGAGTCCAGAGACCCGGAATAGAATCTCAACCATCCGATTAGTGAGATATATCTGAGCCGTCAGATCACTAGAGGCGAAGACTAAGCGTCGGATCACCAGGAGGAATCACAGTCATTGGTTGTTGTAAGCTCAGAAGGGAGAGAATATTGAAACTTGAGATTCCCTAAGTCTGGAGTGTCGAAACGCCGAAGTCGAATCTCAATTGTCTGATTGATCAAGTGTGAGCCGTCAAATATCACGGGCGCACAAGGAGCCAAGTTTGAGACTTGAAACTCCTGGAGCGCAGAGACTCGGAGAGACGGAGCATATCAGGACCATTGAAGCCAGGAGGGTACGTGTCAGCAGCTTGAAATATATAGAGGAAGGCGGAAGTTGAGACTTCAAATACTCAGAGCGTGGACAGCTAAAGGGTCGTGAGTCGTTGATCTATGAGGAGACACTTGTCAACAGATCTCGTACTCCGGGAAAAGATGAAGTAAGTTTTCAGTTTGAGAACTGAAAACGCCGAAGCATGGAGACCCAAAGTCCCGGAATAATAATTGGGTCGTTGGAATCAAAGGACACGCGGCAACTGATCAGCATTTCGCTGACTCACAGAGCGGAAAATTCAAAGGCAGATTTGTGAGAATTCGTGAAAAGCAAACTCGCAAAATTCTTCTAGCCATTGGATCTAGGGTGACATGTGGCGTAGATCCACACACATCAGAGAAGTATAAGAGAGGAGATAGCAAGTGGTAATCCCATGTTGGAATTTCGGAGGTCAGGAGAGTTGGGGTGACTCGCGTACAAAACACCCGATACACGAAATCGGAAACACCTTTTATGAGGCATGCGGTCACATTCGATGGTCGCATGGAGGGAACTCACACCCAGTGCTTGTTCTCGTGGGTGCAGTTCACCGAGGACCTACGGATTTGTTTAAAATAGGTTCCAGCAGGGACCCGAAAGAGCTAATCCAGCTCAATTTAGTGACAATCCAGTGGTCGAGAGGTCAGCAAACCCTGTTGAGGGAGGGGGGTTGCATCATTCCCATTGAAACCCATGTACATGCATGAAAAACTTGGCTTCCTTTGGACATGTGTCCTTCCTCACTTACCACATTTGATCCAGAAACACTAGGCTAGATCACCTTGGTGCACTCCATGATGCCACACTGATTAAATGTCACAATGGCTTCTCTCCTTTATATACAAGTCTAATGAGTGAGTTTAGGATCCCTTCATAAACTCAAAAATTAATTTGAATATTTTAATCCTCTTTGTGGTATGACACCCCATCATAAGCGCATAAGGCTCATCAACTTTCCCATGAGGCCCTACCCTCATTCCGGAGCAAATTTCACTCAAATGAAAGGATGATCTGGTGCCATCGGAGATTCCCACATGCCTAACACCCTGGCCTCTTGTGGAAATACCTCCCAAAGCTACAAAAATAAACACTCCCTCTTAGTGAGGGAGATATTCTCTACTACTTCTAGTTTGTTTCTAAAGTAGACAAACTTCCCTTTTACTAGGGGTTTGGTGAGAATATTTGTAGTATGTTCATCTATAGAAATGTGCTAGAACTTCACTGCTCCCTTCTGTACTCTTTCTCTGATGAAGTAATATCTGATCTCAATGTGTTTTGACCTATTGTGAAACACTGGGTTCTCTGGGAGATTGATACAACTATGATTGTTGTAGTAAATCATGGTGGGCCCCAACTCTTGGCGCCAAATAATCCTGCAAGAATTTTGCGAAGTCGGATAGCCTCGCAACTCGCCAAGTTGGCTACCATATACTTTGCCTCAGTTGAGCTCAATGCCACAGAATCATGTTTCCTGTTGTACCAGGAAACCACTGATGATAGGCTAAAACAACCACGATAAGTGCTCTTCCCGTTAACTGCACAATATGAGTCTGAATATCCATGCAACCTCACTCCATCATATCAATATCTCAGACCAAATCCAATTGTACCTCGAAGGTACTTGATCACACATTTTGTTGCAACCTGGTGCACCTGCCTTAGTTCTACCATGAACTGACTCAAGGTGTTGACAGCAAAACAGATACCTGGTCTGGGACTGACCAGATACATCAATAACCCAATCAATTGTCTGTACATTGTGGGATCCACCAAGTCTGAATCTGAAGCCTTGAGCATATTCAGATTGGTGGTCATAGGTGTGGTCATGGACTTACAGTCCATCATCCCAAATCTCTTCAGTATCTCAACTACATACTTCCCCTGTTCGAGGAAGATCTCTCTTGGTTGTTGTCACACCTCTAATCCCAAGAAGTAATGCATCAATCCAATATCATTCTTCTCAAAATCGCAGGCCAATTCCCTTTTGCACCTGGTAATGAGTTTCTCAGCCCCTATGAGAAACAAATCATCAACATATAACACCAATATGAGAGGATATTTACCAAACTATAGAAGATATAGTTTAGGGTCTGCGTCACTCTTGGTGAAGCCTTAGCTCTGCAAATACCCATCAATCCTCAAGTATCATTCCCTAGGTGCCTACTTGAGTCCATACAAAACCTTCTTTAACCTGCATACATGATTTTTCCTCCCATGTACCTCAAAGCCTTGAGGTTTCTCTATGTATAGCTCCTCATCGATCACTATGCTAAGAAAAATTATCTTCACATCCATCTGATGGATCTTCCACTTCATAACTGAAGCAAGAGAAATAACGATCATGATAGAGTATACCTACCTATTGGAACAAAGGTATCCTCATAGTATACTCCCTCTTTTTGGGAGAACCCTCTTTCTATGAACCTTGCCTTATACTTCTCAATACTTCCATCTGCGGTATGCTTGATCTTGTAGATCCACTTGGAAGTCAATACCGACTTCTCTTTCGGTCTCAGAATTATATCCCATACGTTATTGTTCATGATGAATTGGTATACCTCCATCATGGCATCCTTCCAAACCTGTTGGCTTGTTGCTTCCTTAAAACTTGAAGGCTCAGAATCAATTATATTGCTCATAAGAGCCACATATGAGCCAAATATCTTCGTAGGTCTTCTCTCTCTGCATGTGTCTCTGGGGGCTGTATGTCCCTTGGCATCCTTCAATTTCTCTCGAATCCATCTAGTTCTCATTTATGGAGGATCCACTGGATCCACAAACTCCTCTAACTCCCCCTCGTGATTTGAGGTCAACTCCTTTGTACTAAAAGCATTTGTACATTCCTCAATATTTGGAGCCTCCTACTCCTCACCATATGTTGTAATCTCAAGGGACCTATTGAAGGCCAAGTCCTCCTCAAACTTGACATCCTGGATAACCTCAACATATCATTGTTCTGGAATGTAGATACAGTAGGCCTTCAAAGTCTCGTTGTATCCTACAAACATGCCCTTTCTAGTGGAAGGTTCCAACTTCGTTTTCTTCTCCTTGTGAGCATGAAAGTAGACTGGACAATTGAAAATCCTCAGATTCCCTATCTCAGGTTTCACTCATTTGAAGGATTCCTCAGGAGTCTTGTCCTCCAATATCCTATGAGGACTCTTGTTCTAAACATAAATTGTAATGTTGCATGCTTATATCCAAAGCATCATGGGTAGATCTCGGTCATTTGATATTTCCTTGGAAACTTCGATTATGGTCCAGTTCTTTCACTTTGTAACCCCATTCTATTGTGGGTTCAAAGGCACTGTCAGCTCCCTATTAATCCCTACTTCCTTAGAAAACTTCTTGAATGCGTTGGAGGTATACTCACCTCCATTGTTTAACCTCAAAACTTTGATCTTCTTTCATGTTTGATTCTACACAAGAGCTTTAAACTCCTTGAATTGATTGAAGACTGCATCCTTGGTCTTTATGAAGTAAATCCATGTCCTCCTAGAATAATCATCAATAAAGGTCACGTAATATCGGCAACCACTTGTGAATGGAACTGAAATTGGTCCACACACATCTAAATGTACCAGATCCAAGATCTTCTTGGACCTACTATCACTGCTTCAAAAATAAACTTCTGCATTCTTTCCAAGTGCACAACCTCTACATACTCTTTGGTCTTCAGTTCTGAACTTTGGAAGACCTGTAACCATGTTCCTCAATACTGGCAGTGCCTGGTGATGTAAGTGTCCCAATATCCTATGCCAAAGTTCACACAGATTGTCATTGTCATGCACTGGGGCCTAAGTTGATTGACTTGTCAGTTTGTAGACATTGCCATCACGAATCCCAATGACTTATGTTGCGTCAAGACTTAATCTCTTTGGCCAAGCAAGAACCTTCCCATCAAAAAATGTCATTGCATACCCTTTGTCCTCCATGGCAGAGATAGAAATTGAGTTCTTCTTCAGTCTAGGTACATACAACACTTCACTCATATTGAGAGGCTTTTCAAATTTTAGCTTAAACAAAGTTGTTCCAACTCCCTTGACTACATACTTGGCATTATCCCTAAGTTCTATTTGCAATCATGCGTTCTTCTCTGTTAGACTGGTGATTCATTTATGTGACCTTATCATATGATGAGAAGCTCCACTATCCACTAGTCAATTCTCCATGGTGACCTACCCGAAACAAAAACAAGAACAAGAACAACACTCCTCTAGTCTTGTAGCCAACAGATGTGTCTCAAGATGATCCCCTTCTCTTCAAATCCCAAGCTTTGATACCATGTCGATTTTCACATGCAACTCTATGTGACTAATTTTCAGATCTGAAAATTGCTTCCTAGTGATCTGACATTAAAACCCTAGTTGTTATCATGGAACAATTTAACACTAAAAAATATTGACTGAAATTATATGCAGTGGAAACACAAAAGATTAGAGATGAATCATCAACACATATGAGACACAAATTAAGTTTTGTAACCTTGTTAACTTCAGAAATTCTAAGGGAAAAAACAACCCTCCAAACCAGTACAATGCCACCAAATTTGATAACAACCTTGTCCTCTCAGCCAATACATATATCACCAAAATATGAGGGCAACCTTGTCCTCCAATAACCATACAAATCAAAAAAAAAAAAAAA
>SNQJ01S0032651.1:57445-70276 GCA_010110895.2 Picea sitchensis
CATAGACTGAGATAGTCTTTTGGAGGTCCAAAAGATTTCCAATGGGGAGGTGTGATCAGGGGATCAAATTTTGCTCAATTTTCAAAGTGCTCAAAATGCGACGAAAACATTGCCATTGCGTCCGTCTCGTCTTCCTGATTCTGGCGGTATATTTACTTTCGCAAATAGAGTCCGTATGGAGGAGTTATCGTGATCTGTCCGCCAAGCCAAACAGGCAAAAATTTGGGATGTTGACTGTACCTGTCCGTACAGTCTGTACGGCCACATGGCAGGGCCGTACCATCATGATGATGTGGCGCATTTTTATTGGTTGGTGGTTGTTCAATCGGATGTTGACACGTGTTATTTTCAGCCAATAATGTGCGGACACGTGGCCCAACCCATTGGCGCCACGTGTCACTATGTGATTGGTTCATATGGTTGTATATATATATAATGATATGGGGAGTCCACGGGGTTCGACCCCCGGACCTCCCCCAACACCAATGCCTTTGTAACACTCTGCTAGCCAATATTCCCGCCAATGTTCCTTGTTTCATATCCCAACGCACTTACATTTAAAGTCGGTCGTTGTATTATACGGACGGGGGGCGGGCCAGGGCCTAGCCCCGACCCATCATTTATTTTATATGTAACCATTGTATATTGTATATTGCGCGTGATTTTTAATCGCATAACATATATGCTATGGTTTTCCATTGTAATAAAAATGCACGCGGGGATATGTAACCGGTGTATTATATTGTGGGCGCGGGGTTTATAACCCTTGGTTATATGTGGTATGCCACATGCCCGTGGCCCGGAGCGCGGGAATCTGTTTATGCGTTTACAAACCAACTTAACCACTTTTTCGCCGAGCCCAAGGTCCTATGGCCATATGACCGAATGCCGAGGCGGTTAGGGGCTGGAGGCGCCTTAACCATCCTACGGTTTGCACCGTTGGCGCGGTTGCGCCCGGTGCCGAGTTTTTACGCTTAAATGAGCGTGTGAGCCAGGTTTGAAGCACAAGGGTGCGATTTGTAGAACCAGAGACAACAAAGTTGAAGAGGGAGATTTCAAGAAGGCTATCTTCTTCATTTTTCGACCGTTTCAGGTGCTGAAAGAGCCCAGACAGGGGTTTTGGGACGCTACGGAGCCATTGAAGCAGTCAGTTTGTCATTTTGAACATTGTAAGGCATGTTTTTCAGCACTTTGAGCAATTTAATAATAATGATCCATTGGAAGCTGGACCAGGAGATGTAGCCCGGAGTGGGGTGAACTCCTTTATCAAGTTGTTGTGTTTATGTGATGATGTTCAATTTTTTATGCTGCTGTCTATGTGTATTTTGCATAAGTAATCCTTAAGTATGTGTTGCAAATTGATCTGGTTGCTTTAAACACATAACATTTGACTTGCAATAATTATTCAAGTTTTTCAAGTCTTCTTCATTTTTAGATCACCGTGTCGAGGAGAGAAGTTATCGGGGTTGAAACTTGACATTTTCGGAGTCCGGAGACCCTAAATAGAATCTTGACCATCTGATCAGTGAGATAGATCTGAGCCGTCAGATCACTCGAGGCGAAGACTAAGCATCGGATCGCCAGGAGGAATCATAGCCATTGGTTGTTGTAAGCTCGGGAGGGAGACTAACTTGAAACTTGAGATTCCCGAAGTCCAGAGTGTCGAAACGCCAAAGTGGAATCTCAGTCGTCCGATTGATCAAGCGTGAGCCGTCAAATATCGCAGGCGCACAAGGAGCCAAGTTTCAGACTTGAAACTCCCAGAGCGCGGAGAGTCAGAGAGTCAGAGCATATCGAGACCGTTAAAGCCAGGAGGGTACATGTCAGCAACTCGGAAGATCTGGAGGAAGGTGGAAGTTGAGACTTGAAATACTCGGTGCGCGGATAGCCGAAGGGTTGTGAGTCGTTGATCTGTGACGAGACACTTGTCAGTAGATCTCCTACTCCAGGAAAATCTAAAGTAAGTTTTCAGTTTGAGAACTGAAAATGTCGAAGAACGGAGACCCGAAGTCCTAGAATAAGATTTGGGTCATTGGATTCAGAGGACACCCAGCATCAAATCAGTGTTTCCCTGACTCACAGAGTGGAAAAGTCAAAGGCATATTTGTGAGAATTCACAAAATGTGAACTCGCAAAATCATTCTAGTCGTTGGATCTGGGGTGACAGGTGGCATAGATCCACACACATCGGAGATTCAAGCATTGGGAGAAGTTGAACGGACGGTGGAAACTCTCAGAGGGAGAACCGCCGACGCGAACTGGACCGTCATATCGTATGAGCATTGGAGTCGTTAATCTGTGGCAAAGAAGTATCGATCTTTTGGGTATCGGGCGAAGGGAGATAATTTGTATCGTAAACCATCGATCCGCAAAATCTCGATGCGCTCAAAGGATGAGCCCCAGGTCGTGTTAAATGCTCACACGAGCGGAGATAGGGAAAGGAGCTAACACCCGTTAAGCTCTTTTCGGAGTTTCGGGAGTCGAAAGGAGTCAGGGTTGACTCACACGCAAAGGTCTGATACGAGATTTCATGATGTGCCTTTTGATTTGGATTTTGGTCAGAGGTGGTGGTCACGTGGAGAAGGATGAGGGAGGATCTAGCAAGTATTAAACCCCTGTCGGAATTTCTAAGGTCGAGAGAGTGGGGTGACTCGCGTACAAAACACCTGATACACGAAATCGTGAAACACCTTTTGAGAAGCGTGTAGTCACAGTCGGTGGTCACGTGGAGGGAACTCGCACCCAGTGCCTATTCATGTGGGTGCAGTTCACTGAGGACCTGTGGATTTGTTTAATAGAGGTTCCAGCAGGGACCCGAAAGAGCTAATCCAGCCCATTTTAGTGACGATCCAGTGGTCGAGAGGTTGGTAGACCCTGTTGAGGGAGGGGGACTGCATTAGGTGGTATCAGAGCAAGATTTTAAGTTTGTTTACAGACATCAGACAAAAGGACAAAGGAGGAAACTTGATTTCATTTGTGATATCAAAGAAAGTTTGATTTCTATTCATAGGTGACACAGTGAAATCATGCCACCCAGAAGGCGAAGAGGGAATCCAGAAATGGAAGAAGAAATGAGGTGACTTCGAATGAGATTAGACGCCATGGAAACAACACAGAGAAGAGAACCAGACGCTGGTGATATCAGTGAATTTGAGGGTGAAGAAGCAGAGGTCGAAGCAAATGATGTGGAGGATGCTGCACAAGATCACTTGATAAAAGTTGTTTCAAAGATAGGAGCCAGAGCAAGAATAGAGGTACCTATATATGAAGGCAAGTTAGAAGTTGAAGAATTGTTGGATTGGGTACGTGCTATGGAAAATTACTTCGATTATGAAGATATCGAAGAAGACAAGATGGTGAAGCATGCAGTGACAAGACTAAAAGGTCATGCAGCGTTATGGTGGGATGAACTGCAAGCCGAACGCAAGAGAAATGGTAAGAAAAAAATTAAAAATGGGATAGGATGGTATCTAAGTTGAAAGCAAAATTTATCCCGAAGGATTACCAAATCAATCTTTACAAAAGATTGCAAAACTTGAAACAGAGGGGTTTATCAGTGAAGGAGTACACTGAAGAATTTTACCGACTGAACATCAGGGCTGGACAGAAGGAGAATGAATATGAGAAGATAGCCAGATACATCAATGGGTTGATATATGAAATACAAGAGGAGATCACCATGATGTCTATCAGTAAAGTCAAGGATGCCTATCAAACAGCCTTGAAAGCTGAGGAAAAAATGGTCAGGAAGCAAAGTCAACAAAGAAGAGGAGGAAATTCAAGCAGAGGCAAGGGAACCAACAGAGAAAAAGTCCAGAAGTTGAATCTTGAAGCTGACAAACAACATAGTCACCATGAGAAGGGTGGAAGTTCTAAAGAAGGACAGTATGGAGGAAGAGGTTCTTTTTCCATAGGTAGAGGAAGAACAAGAGACAGATGAGGCATAGTTAAATGTTATGCCTATGGAAAAGAAGGACACAAATCCTGGGAATGTATCGACAGAAAAAGATAAGGAGGCAGAGAAGAATTGCCGAAGCACAGAAACATGTGGAAGCGGAAGCAGCAAAAGGAGGAAGAAACCTCATGATGAGGAAGATTCTTCTTAAACCAGAAAAGGAACCAGAGGAACCAGTTCAGCGAACAAGCCTGTTCAGAACTGCTTGCAAGTCGAACGACAGAGTTTGCAAGGTAATCATAGACAGTGGGAGCACTGACAATGTAGTATCCATGGAGATGGTGGAAAAGCTGGAGTTGAAGACAACTGCACATCCAAATCCATACAAGGTATCATGGTTGCAAAAAGGACATCAAGTCATGGTAAGTCAACAATGCTAAGTTGAATTTAAAATAGCAGGTTACAAAGATGAAATATTATGTGATGTAATTCCTATGGATGTCTGTCATATTTTATTGGGGAGATCGTGGCAGTATGACCGAAAATTTATTCATGATGGAAGAAAGAGTACCTATACCCTAGAAAAGAATGGTAGAACACATATGTTGTTACCCTTAGAAGACAAAGACCAAAAGAGAGAAGCTAGTTCAAGCATACTTCTCATGAGTGGGAAGGAGCTCTTAAAAGAAGTCAAGGAGAAAGAATTGAAGTTTGTTGTGGTAAGGAAGCCTAGAGTTATCCTTACGAATACTTCTGTAGAAGACTTGCCTGTAGAAATCCAGGAACTGTTAGAAAAAATTGTTGATATAGTTGTGGATGAGTTGCCACACTCATTGCCACCCATTAGGAGCATAAGCCATCATATTGACCTTACTCTAGGAGTTAGTTTACCAAACAAAGCAGCTTATAGGTTGACACTTAGAGAGAATGAGGAGGTCAAGAATCAAGTCCAGGAGTTGTTGGATAAAGGGTTAGTCAGGGAAAGCTAAGCCCATGTGCAGTACCGACTGTATTAAGTCCAAAGAAGGATGGAGGATGGAGAATGTGTACAGATTCTCGAGCCATCAACAAGATAACCATTAGGTACAGATTTCCTTTACCAAGGATGGATGATTTGATGGACTGTTTGAGTGGCGCAAGCTATTTTTCCAAGATAGACTTGAAGAGCGGATATCATCAAATAAGAATGAGAGAGGGAGATGAATGGAAAACAACATTCAAGACAAATGAAGGATTGTTTGAATGGTTGGTCATGTCGTTTGGGTTGACAAATGCACCAAGAAAATTTATGAGGTTGATGAATGAAGTGTTGAAAGACTTCATAGGAAAAAATTTCATAGTATATCTGGATGACATACTAATCTTTAGCAAGACGAAGGAAGAACATTTAAGGCATTTGACATCAGTGATGGAAAGGTTGCAGCAAGAGAAATTGTTGATAAATCTGAAGAAGATTTCTTTTATGAAGAAGGAGCTCATATATTTGGGTTTCGTATTCTCTTCAAATGAATTGAAGATGGACCCAGAAAAAGTGAGAGCGATCAGAGAATGGTCATCGTCGAGCAGCATATTTGAGGTAAGAAGTTTTCATGGGTTAGCGAGATTTTATAGAAAATTCATCAGAAATTTTAGTGGCATATGTGCACCCATGCTAGACACTGTGAAGAAGAAACACAAGTCCTTTAGTTGGACAGAGGAAGCTGAAAAAAGTTTCAAAGTGTTGAAAGAGAAGATCACAGAGAAACCAATTATGGTCTTACCAGATTTTGGAAAAACATTTTAGGTGAGATGTGATGCAAGTGGATTATCTATTGGAGCAGTTTTGAGTGAGGACAATAGGCCAATTGCTTATTTCAATGACAAACTGAATGATTCCAAGCAAAATTATTCCACATATGACAAGGAATTTTATGCAGTGATTCAAGCTTTGAAAAAATGGAGGCATTATCTAATTCCTAAAGAATTTGTCTTGTACAGTGATAATCAAGCTTTGCAATTTATTACTAAACAAGAAAAGTTGAATCAAAAACATGCAAAATAGGTAGAATTTATGCAGAATTTTACTTTTCTTATTAAACACATTGTTGGAACTACTAACAAAGTCACGGATGCTTTGAGCAGGATGGGTTTGATTGTACAAGAATTACAGGTGGATACTTTGGGGTTCGAACACCTCAAGGAGATGTATAAAGAAGATGCAGATTTTAAAGAAGCTTATGAGGCATGCAAGAATCCTTTGTTGGGAGACAAAATACCATGGACTGAATATTTGATCCAATATGGATTACTATTCAAGGGAAGCCAATTATGCATTATGAAGTGCTCAATGAGAGACAACCTACTAAAAGAGAAACACAGTGGAGGTTTAGATGGACACTTTGGTCACGATAAGACACTTGCACAACTGAGCAATTCGTATTATTGGCCAGGCATGAGAGCAGAAGTGAAAAAGTTCGTGAACAAATGCACAATTTGTCAGCATGCAAAAGGAAGACAATAGAACACTAGTTTGTATCAGCCATTACCAATTCCAGAAAGGTCGTGGGATGCAATCAGTATGGATTTTGTTTTGGGATTGCCCAAAACTCAAAAAGGGAGCGATTTTTAATATTTGTTGTGGTGGCCAGATTTTCAAAAATGACGCATTTCACACCATGCCAGAAGACAAGCGATGCCACACACATCTCCAATTTATTTTTCAGAGAAGTCGTGACTACATGGATTGTCGAGGAGCATAGTTTTAGACAGGGACACCAAATTTGTAGGACACTTTTGGAGGACTCTATGGAAGAGGTTGGGGATGAACTTATCCTTTAGTTCAACATATCACCCTCATACAGATGGACAGACTGAAGTAGTAAACAGAAGTCTCATAAACTTATTGACAAGTTTAGTCACTGCGCAAGTTCGACAATGGGATCAGATTCTGGCACAAGCAGAATTTGCATTCAAAAATTCAGTGAACAGGAGCACAGGAAAAAGTCCATTTGAAATTGTGTATGGTATACAGCCAAGAGGGGTTACAGAGTTGAGATATTTGAATCAAGATGAGTTCAGAATTGTTGGAGCAGAGGATTTTGCAATAGAAATGAAGAAACTCCATGACAGAACCAGAGAATGGCTACAGAACAGCAGTCAGAAATACAAGAGAATAGTTGATCAAAAGAGAAGAGAAGTTCAATTCGAAGTGGGAGATGAAGTTTTACCTCAATTGAGAAAAGAGAGGTTTCCAAGGGGGAACGTATAACAAATTGAAGATCAAAAATATAGGACCATGCGGGATTCTCAGAAAATTCACAGCCAATGCTTATGAGATTGAGTTACCAAACAATGTTGGGATATCACCGATATTCAATGTTGCAGACCTGTATCCTTACAGGAGAGATGAAGCAGGAGAATTAGATGATCGGAAAGAAATTCGGTGGGAAGAGAAATTGCCCATAGCAGAAAAACCTCAGATGGAGAAAATTATTGAACAGAGGGATGGAAAGAAAACCAGGAGAAAGACATATCCTAAATATTTAGTGAAGTGGAAATATCATCCAATGGAAGATGCAAGTTGGGTCACAGAACCTGATATTTTGAAGCATGGAAAGACAGTGCAGGAGCTCATGGACATGAGTCAATGAAAATTTTTAACCAAAGGAGTATGATGCAGGAGCATCACCTTCAAATTCAATAGCGCACACGTGGAGGCAAACGAATGACATCTCAGCAATGACAGAGTTTCAAATCAAGCATTTAACTCAGAATTTAATCAGTTGTTGAGATATTTTTGTAAACAACATTTTAAAATGTAACTTGTTTGTAAAGTCTTGAAGGACTGTAAGAAATGCAGATATGGAGTGTTGACTCTATCTGGCAATAGCTAGTAGTTATTGTAATAGGACAGAGTAGGTAATAGCTTTGAATTTGAAATGATAGATTTCAGAACGAGACGAGAGAGCTCGTGGAGCCAGTCCTCATATAGTTTTTCAATATTGTATTGTAACTGATAGAACAAAAGATAGAATAGAGAGCAGAGTAGAGCATAGTAGAGTAGCAGAGAACACTATGTATTTTGTTTTTCATGAATGAATAAAACAGACAAAAATTGTCCCAAATCCTTGGACTGTGTTCATTTCATGTGTGGTTGAATGAATGTTATTTTGTGTGTGTATGATTATTACTTCTCTCATGTATGATTGTTAGAGAGAGATTGATTGTATGAGTTTGTGACGAAGTTGGTTGAGTTTCAATCGTTTCTCTTCGGATACTTGTATGCAAGGTGTGCATCTCGAATGCAAGGAGTGCATCGATTGAGTCTCAAATTGACTCAGAGAGAATCAAAGAAACTCAGACCAGGTGAAAGGTGTGCACAGCCTCAATAAGCTAACAAGATTCGAAGAACCAGTGCAGAAGAACGCCAAGTGGGCGAGAAGCATTTTCTTTTCAATAAAGTCCTTCAAACTGAGTTATTCGAAATCTCGAGAATGCAAAGTGCACGTGGGAGATCGAAATCCTTTTAAGGATAAAATCTTAGAAGAGATAACACTTTCTCGAGTGTTGACAAGATCCCAGAGATGGATTCATCGAGAGAAAAAAGGTTTGGAACCTTTGAAAGCGGATAAATCTTCCAATGGGAGAAATTCAGAAGCTCAGGAGGAAGAACGATCATGATCATTGGATCATAGGGAAGAAGATCGACAGTCGTCGGATTAGAAGGAAGTGCTCAAACCTTAGTACTTCGTGTGCCGAGGAGAGAGGTTATTGGGGTTGAAACTTGAGATTTTCGGAGTCCAGAGACCCGGAATAGAATCTCAACCATCCGATCAGTGAGATATATCTGAGCCGTCATATCACTAGAGGCGAAGACTAAGCGTCGGATCACCAGGAGGAATCACAGTCATTGGTTGTTGTAAGATCAGGAGGGAGAGAATATTGAAACTTGAGATTCCCTAAGTCTGGAGTGTCGAAACGTCGAAGTCGAATCTCGGTTGTCTAATTGATCAAGTGTGAGCCATCAAATATCACAGGCGCACAAGGAGCCACGTTTGAGACTTGAAACTCCCAGAGCACGGAGAGTCTGAGAGCCGGAGCATATCAGGACCATTGAAGTCAGGAGGGTACGTGTCAACAGCTCGAAAGATATAGAGGAAGGCGGAAGTTGAGACTTGAAATACTCAGAGCGCGGACAGTTGAAAGGTCGTGATTCGTTGATCTGTGAGGAGACACTTGTCAGCAGATCTCGTACTCCGGGAAAAGCTGAAGTAAGTTTTCAGTTTGAGAATTGAAAACATCGGAGCACGGAGACCCAAAGTCCCGGAATAATAATTGGATCATTGGATTCAAAGGACACGCGACAACAGATCATCATTTCGCTGACTCGCAGAGCGAAAAAGTCAAAGGCAAATTTGTGAGAATTCGTGAAACGCGAACTCGCGAAATTCTTCTAGTCGTTGGATCTGGGGTGACATGTGGCATAGATCTACACACATCGGAGAAGGATAAGGGAGGAGATAGTAAGTGCTAAGCCCCTGTTGGAATTTCGGAGGTCGGGAGAGTTGGGGTGACTCGCATACAAAACACCCGATACACGAAATCGTGAAACACCTTTTATGAGGCATGCAGTCACAGTCGATGGTCGCGTGGAGGGAACTCGCACCTAGTGCTTGTTCGTGTGGGTGCAGTTCACTGAGGACCTGTGGATTTGTTTAAAATAGGTTCCAGCAGGGACCCGAAAGAGCTAATCCAGCTCAGTTTAGTGACGATCCAGTGGTCAAGAGGTTAGCAAACCCTGTTGAGGGAGGGGGGTTGCATCATTCCCATTGAAACCCATGTACATGCATGAAAAACTTGGCTTCCTTTGGACATGTGTCCTTCCTCACTTACCACATTTGATCCAGAAACACTAGGCTACACCACCTTGGTGCACTCCATGATGCCACACTGATTAAATGTCACAATGGCTTCTCTCCTTTATATACAAGTCTAATGAGTGAGTTTAGGATCCCTTCATAAACTCAAAAATTAATTTGAATATTTTAATCCTCTTTGTGGTATGACACCCCATAATAAGCCCACAAGGCTCATCAACTTTCCCATGAGGCCCTAGCCTCATTCCAGAGCCAATTTCACTCAAACGAAAGGATGATCTGGTGCCATCGGAGATTCCCACATGCCTGACACCCTGGCCTCTTGTGGAAATACCTCCCGAAGCTACAAAAATAAACACTCCCTCTTAGTGAGGGAGGTATTCTCCACCACTTCTAGTTTGTTTCTAAAGTATACAAACCTCCCTTTTACTAGGGGTTTGGTGAGAATAAATTCAGTCTGTTCATCTATAGAAATGTGCTAGAACTTCACTGCTCCCTTATGTACTCTATCTCTAATGAAGTAATATCTGATCTCAATGTGTTTTGATCTATTGTGAAACACTGGGTTCTCTGGGAGATTGATACAACTATGATTGTCGTAGTAAATCATGGTGGGCTCCAACTCTTGGCCAAATAATCCTGCAAGAATTTTGTAAAGTCGGATAGCCTCGCAACTCGCCAAATTGGCTACCATATACTTTGCCTCAGTTGAGCTCAATGCCATAGAATCATGATTCCTATTGTACCAGGAAACCACTGATGATAGGCTAAAATAACCACGATAAGTGTTCTTCCCATCAACTGCACTAACTGCACAATATGAGTCTGAATATCCATGCAACCTCACTCCATCATATCCAATAACTCAGACCAAATCCAACTGTACCTCGAAGGTACTTGATCACACATTTTGTTGCAACCTAGTGCACCTGCCTTAGTTCTACCATGAACTGACTCAAGGTGTTGACAGCAAAACAGATACCTGGTCTGGGACTGACCAGATACATCAATAACCCAATCAATTGTATGTACATTGTGGGATCCACCAAGTCTGAATCTGAATCCCTGAGCATATTTAGATTGGTGGTCATAGGTGTGGTCATGGACTTACAGTCCATCATCCCAAATCTCTTCATTATCTCAACTACATACTTCCCCTATTTGAGGAAGATCTCTCTTGGTTGTTTCCACACCTCTAATCCCAAGAAGTAATGCATCAATCCAATATCATTCTTCTCAAAATCGCAGGCCAATTCCCTTTTTCACTTGGTAATGAGTTTCTCAGCCCCTGTGAGAAACAAATCATCAACATATAACACCAATATGAGAGGATACTTACCAACCTATAGAAGATATAGTTTAGGGTATGTGTCACTCTTGGTGAAACCTTAGCTCTGCAAATACCCATCAATCCTCAAGTATCATGCATTAGGTGCCTGCTTGAGTCCAAACAAAACCTTCTTCAACCTGCACACATGATTTTTCCTCCCATGTACCTCAAAGCCTTGAGGTTTCTCTATGTATAGCTCCTCATCGATCACTCTGCTAAGAAACATTGTCTTCACATCCATCTGATGGATCTTCCACTTCATAATTGAAGCGAGAGAAATAACGATCATGATAGAGTATACCTACCTATTGGAGCAAAGGTATCCTCATAGTATACTCCCTCTTTTTTGGAGAACCCTCTTTCTATGAACCTTGTCTTATACTTCTCAATACTTCCATCTGCGGTATGCTTGATCTTGTAGATTCACTTGGAAGTCAATACCGACTTCTCTTTCGGTCTAAGAATTATATCCCATACGTTATTGTTCATGATGAATTGGTATTCCTCCATCATGGCATCCTTCCAAACCTGTTGGCTTGTTGCTTCCTTAAAACTTGAAGGTTCGGAATCAATTATATTGCTCATAAGAGCCACATATGAGCCAAATCTCTTTGTAGGTCTTCTCTATCTGCATGTGTCTCTGGGGGATGTATGTCCCTTGGCATACTTCAATTTCTCTCGAAGCCATCTAGGTCTCATTTCTGGAGGATCCACTGGATCCACAAACTCCTCTAACTCCCCCTCATGATTTGAGGTCAACTCCTTTGTACTAAAAGCATTTGTACATTCCTCAATCTTTGGAGCCTCCTACTCCTCACCATATGTTGTAATCTCAAGGGACCTATTGAAGGCCAATTCCTCCTCAAACTTGACATCCTGACTAACCTCAACATATCATTGTTCTGGAATGTAGATACAATAGGCCTTCAAAGTCTCATTGTATCCTACAAACATGCCCTTTCTAGTGTAAGGTTCCAACTTCGTTTTCTTCCCCTTGTGAGCATGAAAGTAGACTAGACAATTGAAGATCTTCAGATTCCCTATCTCAGGTTTCACTCATGTGAAGGATTCCTCAAGAGTCTTGTCCTCCAATATCCTATGAGGACTCTTGTTCTAAACATAAATTGTAATGTTGCATGCTTATATCCAAAGCATCATGGGTAGATCTCGGTCATTTGATATTTCCTTGGAAACTTCGATTATGGTCTAGTTCTTTCACTCTGTAACCCCATTCTATTATGGGTCCAAAGGCACTGCCAGCTCCCTATTAATCCCTACTTCCTTAGAAAACTTCTTGAATGCATTGGAGGTATACTCACCTCCATTGTTTGACCTCAAAACTTTGATCTTCTTTCATGTTTGATTCTACACCAGAGCTTTAAACTCCTTGAATTGATTGAAGACTTCATCCTTGGTCTTTATGAAGTAAATCCATGTCCTCCTAGAATAATCATCAATAAAGGTCACGTAATATTGGCAACCACTTGCGAATGGAACTGAAATTCGTCCACGCACATCTAAATGTACCAGATCCAAGATCTTCTTGGAACTACTATCACTACTTCAAAAATAAACTTTCGCATTCTTTCCAAGTGCACAACCTCTACATACTCTTTGGTCTTCAGTTCTGAACTTTGGAAGACCTGTAACCATGTTCCTCAATACTGGCAGTGCCTGGTGATGTAAGTGTCCCAATATCCTATGCCAAAGTTCACACAGATTGTCATTGTCATGCACTGGGGCCTAAGTTG
>SNQJ01S0032652.1:0-51758 GCA_010110895.2 Picea sitchensis
GGCTCCTCTATTTGTAAATAATGTCTTTAGTTCTTTGTTTGGTTTCTTTTTGTATGTTTTCGGCCTAATAAGTGACTCCATAGCCCAATAGCAAGGCACTGAAGCCGCGGAAGGAGTTCTTAGAGCATCACAGGGACAACTCTATCCCCCATGGAGCCTAATGTTAGCGATATTTCTTGTCTCAGGATTAGGCGTACCCAGGTCTGCAGTTTGCATGGGAAGCACCTGAGCATAGCACGAGAGAATCCCATTTTGTAGCAGCAAGTCAAGCGAGCGGGCGAAGTTTTTCCATCGACGGCCGATATCCATCCATAGAAACAGATCGACGGTCATCAGGTTATTGGGACCGACCAGTTGCCCAGGGTTTAGCAAGGGGAAGCGCCATGGGCCAAAGCAAATCTGGATCGTCCGATCCAACTGGGACAGGTGGCGTCCAGTCAGCATATCGGGTATCGGAGTTTCGAGGAGCGGGTGCCCCTCGTTTCTTGCATTTTGAAATCCCAAACCCCAAATTTTCGATGGCGCCCAGAATCGGGCCTATGGTTTTGGCACCTGGTCATCAAGAAGGAGGCCTGGGGAAGGGGTGTTTATGTTTGTCATTTGGCCACTCGGGCCCCAAAACGTCGAACTAAATCGCAGAGGGAAGGCACAGTGATTTACCAGATGCCGATTTGACGTTGGTTAAATCTCAGTACCTGCTGGAGATTAATGAAGAAAAGAGAGGGTGGATCAAACCTCACCTCGCTTATTTATTGCAGAGTATGGAGGTCCCAACCGAAAGTCTGCCCGGGAGGGTCCCCTGTACCATTTCTCCTCAGGGAAGCCATGCCGAGTCTTCAAGCCGCCAGAGGAACCTGTACACGCCAATTCAACCTTCAAAGAGCTCAGCTACCACCCTGGCGTGAGCCATGATAAATTAAAGAGGCGTATTGCAGGGGAACAAAGGACAGATTTGATTGAGGAGACATCACCCTTTGAAAGTTTTGAGATGCCTCCACTGGACAAAAGGAAGGGAGGAGTATATGTAGGAATTTTTTCCATTTTGTAAGGATCGATGGTTGAGCAGAGCTCCCGGTTGTAAGCTTTAATGAAGCACTGTTATCTCTGGTTATGTATGAACTCTTGAGACTTCTTGCCTTATGAATGTCAGTTTCTTTCATGTCTTTGTTCAAACTGTGTTAGAGCTGCTTGGAATTGGAGAATCCAGTCGAGTTGCAACTGTTATAGAATGATGTAGAATTTGATCACTGTGACAGTCACACTGCCTCTAATCAGTCCTTGTGACGTTCCTAATGCTGAACGACTTGGAATTGGAGAATCCAGTCAAGTCCCTTCTTCAGTACCTCGAAGCCTTGAACCTGAGGATCTTGCTTTTAGATTTTTTCTTCTACAAATTACCGAAAGCCTATCGCCCGAAGTAGTTTGTTCACTCTTCTTATTAAATATTCCACCTATTGTCCTTTTAATCAACCCACTGGTTGAAGTTAGATCAAGACCTCCTTTGTTTCATACATGCTGGACCCAGTCTCTGAGTTAGAGTGACATCTCCTCGAGTCTCTTTCCATTTGATCACCCATAAAAAATGACTGTGACATAAAACTGATGGGTGTCGGGCTCTTCTCCTGCTAGCAATCCAGGAGTGACTTCCGTCACCAACAATTAGCACTGTCTATGCTCTGACAGATGGGGCGTTTCAGGTCTTTACGTGAATTTTGTTTTGGTGACTGCCAGGTGCTCTGACAGCTGGGACGGAAATTCCTTACAGTGGAACATTGTCTGGTAAGTATTTATGCATCTCTGCACAATTTTCGATCTCTGCGGAAAGAATTCTCTTTGCATCGACACCAACACCAAGCATGGCCAGATGCCACTATCAACAAGCAACCATTGCTACTGTTGTGCGATCCATTTCCCAATAATCCTTCTATGGCCTTCTGCTTCTACACACAGATCTAGAAACGCTGCTTCTCCCTTTCTTTGCCCGATGGAGAACGATTAGTGAGATGTAGAGGAACTGCGGGAGGCCTTTTGTTGTTCGATAGAGGATATGAAGGAGGCAATGTGCTCATACATAGAGACATTTCGTCGCCCTATGTCTGTAATCCTTATACTGGAAAGTTCATCCAACTTCCTGGCATGTTAGGTGCAACTTGGATACAGCTCAGATGCATCGCGGAAGATAATAATGGCGCCTACAAAGTGGTGGTGAAAGATGCAATGAACAAACTCAGAGGCAAGGAATTGGAGCTCCTCATAGTCCTTCTACCTGACAACAATGGCTCTCTGTATGGAGATGTCAAATGAATATGTGAAACTGAACTTGGATTGATAACTCGATGTTGTTTGACAAAATATGTGTATAAAGTCAACAAACAGTACCTGGCTAATGTCTCCCTAAAGATTAATGTAAATATATGTGGTAGAAACACTGTACTTTTGGATGCTCTCAGTTGCAGAATACCTTTAGTTGGCGATATACCGACCATAATTTTTGGAGCAGACGTAACTCATCCAGAGAATGGAGAGGATTCTAGTTCATCCATAGCAGTTGTTGTTGCATCTCAAGATTGGCCAGAAGTCACAAAGTAAACAGGCTTAGTATGTGCTCAGGCACACCGGCAAGAGCTGATCCAAGATTTATTTAAGACCTGGAAGGATCCTGTGAGGGGCAATGTATTTGGTGGCATGATAAGGGAGCTCTGAATTTCTTTTCGAAAAGCTATGGGACAGAAGCCTTTAAGAATTATATTTTACAGAGATGGTGTGAGTGGCTACCATTTTTATCAAGTACTCTTATATGAATTAGATGCAACCCGCAAGGCCTGTGCATCACTTGAGCCAAATTATGAACCTCCTGTGACTTTTGTAGTTGTTTAGAAGTGCCACCATACTCGGTTATTTGCTAACAATCATAATCACAAAAACACTATTGATAAGAGTGGAAACATTTTTCCAGAACACACCAATGTTTGTAACAGCAGAGCTTCTGACAGATGCGCCTGGCGTTCGGAGATTCCATGAAGAGGAACCGTTTCAGATTCCTGGAACGTCAAGAGTTTTATTTTTCCTTTTTAAAAAAGAATGATAGATGTAACAAAAGGGGGCGGGGGCGCATGAGCGCAGCACTGGGGGAAAACCTCTGTCAAGAGGGGTTCTTTGTAATTGCTGAGTTAATTTGTAAGCCATTAATGGAGTAATAAAGATGATTTTTCCTTGTGGCTATTGAGATTCATCATGGTTGATTCTTTTCGGCGTGTTTCTTCTCCTTCGACTTTGTTAAATCTGTTTGGAGTTTATTTGATATGCTCCTTACTCACGGTTGATGTGTTATCATTTTCATAAATTTATTTCTTCCTTGTTAAAATTACATGGCTGCTTGATGTGTTATCATGTTCATAATGTTATTTCTTCCTTATTCCGTCGCAACTGCGTTTCATTTCATTTTCTTCTAACTGATGTGCTTCGTTATACTTTAGTACGACCACTACTATAACGAATGGGTTTGGGTTTTCTGTAATTTTTTGATGTCTTTCCTCTGCACTAGCTATCAGCGGGTGTAAGACCATCCCACACTTTTAGAATTCTGCATATATCCTTTGCTACATCGGCCTTTCCTTTTTCTTTCCGCTACTGCATCATGATTTATCAAAGTGCTGAAAGATAGACTTACTTTGCCTCACTTTCCGCAAGTTATTTGATCTCTGCTATTGTCTCTTTTCCTCGGTTTTCATTTGACTCCATGCCCAATGGACCATTTCCCTGGTTTAACCCCCAAACTCCAAAAATCCAAGATCACCATTTACCCATAAAACTGCCCACCTTTTTCACGCTACTTAAATTCCTATTGTGACATTGATTGAGAGATCCCTCTCGGGTTGGAAGGGGAAGCTCCCAATCCAAAGTGGTTCAAGGTTGCCTCGAGATTGATTTGCTGCAACCCATTTCAGTTTCGAGTGTCAACATTTTGGCACCGTTGTCGGGGATTTTGAAGTTGATATCTATCCCTGGGGAGAACGACATTTTCATAGTCCTAAGGCCTAGTTGAGCAGCCGGTCATAGGCAAATATTGGTTGCACATGCTCTGGCGACTCCATTAAAAGTTTCCGATTGTGATTTCATTGGCGGGAGAACTCAGAATTTACAGCTTTCACGCTAGGTCGCCCAATGGATGAAGGCACCTGGTCTACTGTTCTTGGCACTTTACGAGAAAGTACCATCCCTAGAGGGAGCCGATGTTGTAACAGATATTGAAAATTTGCTCTACTCATCGTTTTTATCCAAATGTGTTTGAGAATGATCATAGATTTTTTTCAGCGGGGAGACTAGGCTACCATTTTCATCTATTTTAATTATTCATGTTTCTTATACTATATGCTCGTTTCGTGTATCTGACATGTATTTGAGGCTTTGCAGTAATGGGGATCAGGTGTTTAATTTCTAACACAACTTCATGGCCCCCCTGTCTAGCTGTTGTTGTTACACATTGTCGTGGTGGAGTAATTTCTGGAGACAACAGGTAGCAACAATAGTTTTGAATTAAGGTGCATTGAGTCGATGCAGATGGAGTTTTTGAAGAGGAATATTGTAAGTGCTCGAGAATATAAAAATCCATCATTGATCTTGTTATCTTTGAGCTTTCGAAACTATATCATGGGGAGAAGAATTTTCAGATTTGAGGTTTTCTTTTGGTTCTGTATTCCTCTGCCTGACAATTCATTTCTGTTCTCAAGGCTATATTCTTTGCTTTCAAGCTACCGTGTGCATCGTCATGAGAGGCACTTATTTAAGGACTCATTCTCTTCCAAGGAGGCGAGGTCCAAGAAATAAAAGGATTTCAAGTTTTAAGAAATGTCAGGGTTCATTACTTGTCATTGTTGGGAGATAGATTTTTTACCCTATGCATCATCCATAATAACTTATTGTCAGTTTTATGGATAGTTTGGTTTCTCTCATCTACAAGCATGGTGATGAACGAACAAAAACAAGGGCTATACTTTGTAATATGTATCACCATGTCATATTTAATGAGTTTTCTATGGCCTGTCATTTGTTCCTCATGAGTCATTTGTAGGATGGTGTACAACACATTTCTATTATTCATCGGAGGATGAGGAAAATTTGAAATATATTTATGAACTAGTTTGTTAACAAAAGAAAGACAACTCAGCCAGTATAGGAAAACAAATCAATATTTTCCAGATTCAAAGACATTCGGCAGCCAAATTTTTCTGGTATCTCTTCTTTTAGTTCTTATATTTTACGTATTGTGGAATGATGAATGCGTCGTTGACGCCCACCCACAACATTTCGGCCATCGTTTTTTCTGCTTTCTATTTTGATGTGAAACCTCTTTGCTGGCTTTCTGATTCCAAGAAAGAAAATTCCAATATAATGGAGATGGTATTACTGGGCATGCCCTGTGGTATGGACGTTGCATGGTCTTGTTGTATCACAGTTCGAAGATATGGATCTTCCGATGAAACTGGTGTATGGAATGACGCAGAGCGTTAAGGATTTTGTCGAAGAATATTCTGGGTCCGATCTTCATGACTCTGACAGTTCGACTAATTTTGGAAATGGTAGCCATTAGCACTGTCTATGCTCTAACAGATGGGGCATTTCGGGTCTTTACGTGAATTCTGTTTTGGTGACTGCCAGGTGCTCTGACAGCTGGGACGGAAATTCCTTATAGTGGAACATTGTCTGGTAAGCATTTACGCAGCTCTGCACAATTTTTGGTCTCTGCGGAAAGAATTCTCTTTGCATCAACACCAACACCATGCATGGCCAGATGCCACTATCAACAAGCAACCATTGCTACTGTTGTGCGATCCATTTCCCAATAATCCTTCTCTGGCCTTCTGCTTCTACACACAGATCTAGAAACGCTGCTTCTCCCTTTCTTTGTCCGATGGAGAACGATCAGTGAGATGTAGAGGATCCGCGGGAGGCCTTTTGTTGTTCGATAGAGGATATGAAGGAGGCAATGTGCTCATACATACAGACATTTCGCCGTCCTATGCCTGTAATCCTTATACTGGAAAGTTCATCCAACTTCCTGGCATGTTAGGTGCAACTTGGATACAGCTCAGATGCATCGCGGAAGATAATAATGGGGCCTACAAAGTGGTGATGAAAGATGCAATGAACAAACTCAGAGGCAAGGAATTGGAGCTCCACATAGTCCTTCTACCTGAGAACAATGGCACTCTGTATGGAGACGTCAAACGAATATGTGAAACTGATCTTGGATTGATAACTCGATGCTGTTTGACAAAATATGTGTATAAAGTCAACAAACAGTACCTGGCTAATGTATCCCTAAATACTAATGTAAAGATATGTGGTAGAAACACTGTACTTTTGGATGCTCTCAGTTTAAAAATACCTTTAGTTGGCGATATACCGACCATAATTTTTGGAGCAGACGTAACTCATCCAGAGAATGGAGAGGATTCCAGTTCATCCATAGCAGTTGTTGTTGCATCTCTAGATTGGCCAGAAGTCACAAAGTATACAGGCTTAGTATGTGCTCAGGCACACCGGCAAGAGCTGATCCAAGATTTATTTAAGACCTGGCAGGATCCTGTGAGGGGCAATGTATTTGGTGGCATGATAAGGGAGCTCTGAATTTCTTTTCGAAAAGCTACGGGACAGAAGCGTTTAAGAATTATATTTTATAGAGATGGTGTGAGTGGCCGCCAGTTTTATCAAGTACTCTTATATGAATTAGATGCATCCCGCAAAGCCTGTGCATCACTTGAGCCAAATTATCAACCTCCTGTGAATTTTGCAGTTGTTCAGAAGTGCCACCATAATCGGTTATTTGATAACAATCATAATCACAAAAACACTATTGATAAGAGTGGCAACATTTTTCCAGTGCACACCAATGTTTGTAACAGCAGAGCTTCTGGCAGATGTGCCTGGCGTTCGGAAATTCCATGAAGAGGAACCGTTTCAGATTCCTGGAACGTCAAGAGTTTTATTTTTCCTTTTTAAAAAAGAATGATATATGTAACAAAAGGGGGCGGGGGCGCATGAACGTAGCACTGGGGGGAAACCTCTGTCAAGAGGGGTTCTTTGTAATTGCTAAGTTAATTTGTAAGCCATTAATGGAGTAATAAAGATGATTTTTCCTTGTGGCTGTGAGATTCATCACGATTGATTTCTTTCAACATGTTTTCTTCTCCTTCAGCTATGTTAAATCTGTTTGGAATTTATTTGATACGCTCCTTACTCACAGTTGATGTGTTATCATGTTCATAATGTTATTTCTTCCTTATTCCGTCGCAACTGCGTTTCATTTCATTTTCTTCTAACTGATGTGCTTCGTTATACTTTAGTACGACCACTACTATAACGAATGGGTTTGGGTTTTCTGTAATTGTTTGATGTCTTTCCTCTGCACCAGCTATCAACGGGTGTAAGACCAGCCTACACTTTCAGAATTCTGCATATATCCTTTGCTACATCGGCCTTTCCTTTTTCTTTCCGCTACCCCATCATGATTTATCAAAGCGCTGGAAGATAGACTTACTTTGCCTCACTTTCCGCAAGTTATTTGATCTTATCTATTGTCTCTTTTCCTCGGTTTTCATTTGACTCCATGCCGAATGGACCATTTCCCTGGTTTAACCCCCAAATTCCAAAAATCCAAGATCACCATTTACCCATAAAACTTCCCACCTTTTTTATGCTACTTAAATTCCTATTGTGACATTGATCGAGAGATCCCTCTCAGGTTGGAAGGGGAAGCTCCCAATCCAAAGTGGTTCGAGGTTGCCTTAAGATTGATTTGCTGCAACCCATTTCAGTTTCGAGTGTCAACATTTTGGCACCGCTGCCAGGGATTTCGAAGTTGATATCTATCCCTGGGGAGAACGACATTTTCATAGTCCTAAGGCCTGGTTGAGCAGCCAGTCATAGGAAAATATTGGTTGCACATGCTCTAGCGACTCCATTAAAAGATTTCGATGGTGATTTCACTGGCGGGAGAACTCAGAATTTACAGCTTTCACGCTAGGTCGCCCAATGGATGAAGGCACCTGGTCTACTGTTCTTGGCACTTTACAAGAAAGTACCATCCCTAGAGGGAGCCGATGTTGTAACAGATATTAAAAATTTGCTCTACTCATCGTTTTTATCCAAATGTGTTTGAGAATGATCATAGATTTTTTTCAGTGGGGAGTCTAGGCTACCATTTTAATCTATTTTAATTATTCATGTTTCTTCTACTATATGCTCGTTTCGTGTATCTGACATGTATTTGAGGCTTTACAGTAATGGGGATCATGTGTTTAATTTCTAACACAGTTTCATGGCCCCCTTGTCTAGCTATTGTTGTTACACATTGTCGTGGTGGAGTAATTTCTGGAGACAACATGTAGCAATAATAGTTTTGAATTAAGGTGCATTGAGTCGATGCAGATGGAGTTTTTGAAGAGGAATATTGTAAGTGCTCGAGAAGATAAAAATCCATCATTGATATTCTTATCTTTGAGCTTTCGAAACTATATCATGGGGAGAAGCATTTTCGGATTTGAGGTTTTCTTTTGGTTCTGTATTCCTCTGCCCGACAATTCATTTCTGTTCTCAAGGCTATATTCTTTGCTTTCAAGTTACCGTGTGCATCATCAGGAGAGGCACTTATTTAAGGAATCATTCTCTTCCAAGGAGAAGAGGTCCAAGAAATAAAAGGATTTCAAGTTTTAAGAAATGTCAGGGTTCATTACTTGTCATTGTTGGGAGATAGATTTTTTACCCTATGCATCATCCATAATAACTTATTGTCAGTTTTATGGATAGTTTGGTTTCTCTCATCTACAAGAATGGTGATGAAGGAACAAAAACAAGGGCTATACTTTGTAATATGTATCACCATGTCATATTTAATGAGTTTTCTATGGTCCGTGATTTATTCCTCATGAGTCATTTGTAGGATGGTGTACAACACATTTCTATTATTCATCAGAGGATGAGGCGAATTTGAAATATATTTATGAACTGGTTTGTTAACAAAAGAAAGACAACTCAGCCAGTATAGGAAAACAAATCAATATTTTCCAGATTCAAAGACATTCGGCAGCGAAATTTTTCTAGTATCTCTTCTTTTCGTTCTTATATTTTACGTATTGTGGAATGATGTACGCGTTGTTGACGCCCAACCACAACATTTCGACCATCATTTTTTCTGCTTTCTATTTTGATATGAAACCTCTTTGCCGGCTTTCTGATTCCAAGAAAGAAAATTCCAATATAATGGAGATGGTATTACTAGGCATGCCCTGTGGTATGGACGTTGCATGGTCTTGTTGTATCACAGTTCGGAGATCTGGATCTTCCGATGCAATTGGCATATGGAACGACGCAGAGCGTTAAGGATTTCGTCGAAGAATACTCCGGTTCCGATCTTCATGACTCTGACAGTTCGACTAATTTTGGAAATGGTAGCCGTTAGCACTGTCTATGCTCTGACAGATGGGGCGTTTCGGGCCTTTACGTGAATTCTGTTTTGGTGACTGCCAGGTGCTATGATAGCTGGGATGAAAACTCCTTACAGTGGAACATTGTCTGGTAAGCATTTACGCAGCTCTGCACAATTTTCGGTCTCTGCGGAAAGAATTCTGTTTGCATCGACACGAACACCAAGCATGGCCAGATTCCACTATCAACAAGCAACCATTTCTACTGTTGTGCGATCCATTTCCCAATAATCCTTCTATGGCCTTCTGCTTCTACACACAGATCTAGAAACACTGCTTCTCCCTTTCTTTGCCCTATGGAGAATGATCAGTGAGATGTAGAGGATCTGCGGGAGGCCTTTTGTTGTTCGATAGAGGCTATGAAGGAGGCAATGTGCTCATACATAGAGACATTTCGCCGCCCTATGTCTGTAATCCTTATACTGGAAAGTTCATCCAACTTCCTGGCATGTTAGGCACAACTTGGATACAGCTCAGATGCATCGCGGAAGATAATAATGGCGCCTGCAAAGTGGTGGTGAAAGATGCAATGAACAAACTCAGAGGCAAGGAATTGGAGCTCCTCATAGTCCTTCTACCTGACAACAATGGCGCTCTGTATGGAGACATCAAACGAGTATGTGAAACTAATCTTGGATTGATAACTCGATGTTGTTTGACAAAATATGTGTATAAAGTCAACAAACAGTACCTGGCTAATGTCTCCCTAAAGATTAATGTAAAGATATGTGGTAGAAACACTGTACTTTTGGATGCTCTCAGTTGCAAAATACCTTTAGTTGGCGATATACTGACCATAATTTTTGGAGCAGACGTAACTCATCCAGAGAATGGAGAGGATTCCAGTTCATCCATAGCAGTTGTTGTTGCATCTCAAGATTGGCCAGAAGTCACAAAGTATACAGGCTTAGTATGTGCTCAGGCACACCAGCAAGAGCTGATCCAAGATTTATTTAAGACTTGGCAGGATCCTGTGAGGGGCACTGTATTTGGTGGCATGATAAGGGAGCTCTTAATTTCTTTTCGAAAATCTATGGGACAGAAGCCTTTAAGAATTATATTTTACAGAGATGGTGTGAGTGACTGCCAATTTTATCAAGTACTCTTATATGAATTAGATGCAACCCGCAAGGCCTGTGCATCACTTGAGCCAAATTATGAACCTCCTGTGACTTTTGTAGTTGTTCAGAAGTGCCACCATACTCGGTTATTTGATAACAATCATAATCACAAAAACACTACTGATAAGAGTGGCAACATTTTGTCAGCACACACCAATGTTTGTAACAGCAGAGCTTCTGGCAGATGCACCTAGCGTTCGCAGATTCCATGAAGAGGAACCGTTTCAGATTCCTGGAACGTCAAGAGTTTTATTTTTCCTTTTTAAAAAAGAATGATAGATGTAACAAAAGGGGGTGGGGGCGCATGAGCGCAGCACTGGGGGAAAACCTTTGTCAAGAGGGGTTATTTGTAATTGCTAAGTTAATTTGTAAGCCATTAATGGAGTAATAAAGATGATTTTTCCTTGTGACTGTGAGATTCATCACGGTTGATTTCTTTCAGCATGTTTTCTTCTCCTTCAGTTGTGTTAAATCTGTTTGGAATTTATTTGATATGCTCCTTACTCACAGTTGATGTGTTATCATGTTCATAATGTTATTTCTTCCTTATTCCGTCACAACTGCGTTTCATTTCATTTTCTTCTAACTGATGTGCTTCGTTATACTTTAGTACGACCACTACTATAACGAATGGGTTTGGGTTTTCTGTAATTATTTGATGTCTTTCCTCTGCACCAGCTATCAGCGGGTGTAAGACCAGCCTACACTTTCAGAATTATGCATATATCCTTTGCTACATCGACCTTTCCTTTTTCTTTCCGCTACCGCATCATGATTTATCAAAGCACTGAAAGATAGACCTACTTTGCCTCACTTTCCACAAGTTATTTGATCTCTGCTATTGTCTCTTTTCCTCGGTTTTCATTTGACTCCATGCCGAATGGACCATTTCCCTGGTTTAACCCCCAAACTCCAAAAATCCAAGATCACCATTTACCCATAAAACTGCCCACCTTTTTCATGCTACTTAAATTCCTATTGTGACATTGATCGAGAGATCCCTCTCGGGTTGGAAGGGGAAGCTCCCAATCCAAAGTGGTTCGAGGTTTCCTCGAGATTGATTTGCTGCAACCCATTTCAGTTTCGAGTGTCAACATTTTGGCACCGTTGCCGGGGATTTCGAAGTTGATATCTATCCCTGGGGAGAATGACATTTTCATAGTCCTAAGGCCTGGTTGAGTAGCCGATCATAGGAAAATATTGGTTGCACATGCTCTGGAGACTCCATTAAAAGTTTCCGATGGTGATTTCACTGGCGGGAGAACTCAGAATTTACAGCTTTCACGCTAGGTCGCCCAATGGATGAAGGCACCTGGTCTACTGTTCTTGGCACTTTACGAGAAAGTACCATCCCTAGAGGGAGCTGATGTTGTAACAGATATTAAAAATTTTCTCTACTCATCGGTTTTATCCAAATGTGTTTGAGAATGATCAAAGATTTTTTTCAGCAGGGAGTCTAGGCTACCATTTTCATCTATTTTAATTATTCATGTTTTTTCTACTATATGCTCATTTCGTGTATCTGACACGTATTTGAGGCTTTGAAGTAATGGGGATCAGGTGTTTAATTTCTAACATAGTTTCATGGCCACCCTGTCTAGCTGTTGTTGTTACACATTGTCGTGGTGGAGTAATTTCTGGAGACAACAGGTAGCAACAATAGTTTTGAATTAAGGTGCATTGAGTCGATGCAGATGGAGTTTTTGAAGAGGAATATTGTAAGTGCTCAAGAAGATAAAAATCCATCATTGATCTTCTTATCTTTGAGCTTTCGAAACTATATCATGGGGAGAAGCATTTTCGGATTTGAGGTTTTCTTTTGGTTCTGTATTCCTCTGCCCGACAATTCATTTCTGTTCTCAAGGCTATATTCTTTGTTTTCAAGTTACCATGTGCATCGTCAGGAGAGGCACTTATTTAAGGACTCATTCTCTTCCAAGGAGGCGAGGTCCAAGAAATAAAAGGATTTCAAGTTTTAAGAAATGTCAGGGTTCATTACTTGTCATTGTTGGGAGATAGATTTTTTACCCTATGCATCATCCATAATAACTTATTGTCAGTTTTATGGATAGTTTGGTTTCTCTCATCTACAAGCATGGTGATGAAGGAACAAAAACAAGGGCTATACTTTGTAATATGTATCACCATGTCATATTTAATGGGTTTTCTATGGCCTGTGATTTGTTCCACATGAGTCATTTGTAGGATGGTGTACAACACATTTCTATTATTCATCGGAGGATGAGGCGAATTTGAAATATATTTATGAACTAGTTTGTTAACAAAAGAAAGACAACTCAGCCAGTATAGGAAAACAAATATATATTTTCCAGATTCAAAGACATTCGGCAACCAAATTTTTCTGGTATCTCTTCTTTTCATTCTTATATTTTATGTATTGTGGAATGATGAACGCGTCGTTGACACCCAACCACAACATTTCGGCCATCGTTTTTTCTGCTTTCTATTTTGATATGAAACCTCTTTGTCGGCTTTCTGATTCCAAGAAAGAAAATTCCAATATAATGGAGATGGTATTACTGGGCATGCCCTGTGGTATGGACGTTGCATGGTCTTGTTGTATCACAGTTCGGAGATCTGGATCTTCCAATGCAACTAGCGTATGGAACGACGCAGAGCGTTAAGGATTTTGTCGAAGAATATTCCGGGTCCGATCTTCATGACTCTGATAGTTCGACTAATTTTGGAAATGGTAGCCGTTAGCACTATCTATGCTCTGACAGATGGGGCATTTCGGGTCTTTACGTGAATTCTGTTTTGGTGACTGCCAGGTGCTCTAACAGCTGGGATGGAAATTCCTTACAGTGGAACATTGTCTGGTAAGCATTTACGCAGCTCTGCACAATTTTTTGTCTCTGCGGAAAGAATTCTCTTTGCATCAACACCAACACAAGGCATGGCCGGATGCCACTATCAGCAAGCAACCATTGCTACTACTGTGCGATCCATTTCCCAATAATCCTTCTATGGCCTTCTGCTTCTACACACATATCTAGAAACACTGCTTCTCCCTTTCTTTGCCCGATGGAGAACGATCAGTGAGATGTAGAGGATCTATGGGAGGCTTTTTGTTGTTCGATAGAGGATATGAAGGAGGCAATATGCTCATACATAGAGACATTTCGCCGCCCTATGTCTATAATCCTTATACTGGAAAGTTCATCCAAATTCCTGGCATGTTAGGCGCAACTTGGATACAGCTCAGATGCATCGTGGAAGATAATAATGGTGCCTGCAAAGTGGTGGTGAAAGATGCAATGAGCAAACTCAGAGGCAAGGAATTGGAGCTCCTCATAGTCCTTCTACCTGACAACAATGGCTCTCTGTATGGAGACGTCAAATGAATATGTGAAACTGATCTGGGATTGATAACTTGATGCTATTTGACAAAATATGTGTATAAAGTCAACAAACAGTACCTGGCTAATGTCTCCCTAAAGATTTATGTAAAGATATGTGGTAGAAACACTATACTTTTGGATGCTCTCAGTTGCAGAATACCTTTAGTTGGCGATATACCGACCATAATTTTTGGAGCAAACGTAACTCATCCAGAGAATGGAGAGGATTCCAGTTCATCCATAGCAGTTGCTTTTGCATCTCAAGATTGGCCAGAAGTCACAAAGTATACAGGCTTAGTATGTGCTCGGGCACACCGGCAAGAGATGATCCAAGATTTATTTAAGACCTCGCAGGATCCTGTGAGGGGCACTGTATTTGGTGGCATGATAAGGGAGCTCTTAATTTCTTTTCGAAAAGCTATAGGATAGAAGCCTTTAAGAATTATATTTTACAGAGATGGTGTGAGTGACTGCCAGTTTTATCAAGTACTCTTATATGAATTAGATGCAACACGCAAGGCTTGTGCATCACTTGAGCCAAATTATGAACCTCCTGTGACTTTTGTAGTTGTTCAGAAGTGCCACCATACTCGGTTATTTGCTAACAATCATAATCACAAAAGCACTACTGATAAGAGTGGCAACATTTTGCCAACACACACCAATGTTTGTAACAGCAGAGCTTCTGGCAGATGCACCTGGCGTTTGCAGATTCCATGAAGAGGAACCGTTTCAGATTCCTGGAACATCAAGAGTTTTATTTTTCCTTTTTAAAAAAGAATGATAGATGTAACAAAAGGGGGCGGGGGCGCATGAGCGCAGCACTGGGGGAAAACCTCTGTCAAGAGGGGTTCTTTGTAATTGCTGAGTTAATTTGTAAGCCATTAATGGAGTAATAAAGATGATTTTTCCTTATGACTGTGAGATTCATCACGGTTGATTTCTTTCAGCATGTTTTCTTCTCCTTCAGCCATGTTAAATCTGTTTGGAATTTATTTGATACGCTCCATATTCACAGTTGATGTGTTATCATGTTCATAATGTTATTTCTTCCTTATTCCGTCGCAACTGCGTTTCATTTCATTTTCTTCTAACTGATGTGCTTCGTTATACTTTAGTACGACCACTACTATAACGAATGGGTTTGGGTTTTCNTCAAGAGTTTTATTTTTCCTTTTTAAAAAAGAATGATAGATGTAACAAAAGGGGGCGGGGGCGCATGAGCGCAGCACTGGGGGAAAACCTCTGTCAAGAGGGGTTCTTTGTAATTGCTGAGTTAATTTGTAAGCCATTAATGGAGTAATAAAGATGATTTTTCCTTATGACTGTGAGATTCATCACGGTTGATTTCTTTCAGCATGTTTTCTTCTCCTTCAGCCATGTTAAATCTGTTTGGAATTTATTTGATACGCTCCATATTCACAGTTGATGTGTTATCATGTTCATAATGTTATTTCTTCCTTATTCCGTCGCAACTGCGTTTCATTTCATTTTCTTCTAACTGATGTGCTTCGTTATACTTTAGTACGACCACTACTATAACGAATGGGTTTGGGTTTTCTATAATTGTTTAATGTCTTTCCTCTGTACCAACTATCAGCAGGTGTAAGACCAGCCTACACTTTCAGAATTATGCATATATCCTTTGCTACATCAGCCTTTCCTTTTTCTTTCTGCTACCGCATCATGATTTATCAAAGCGCTGAAAGATAGAATTACTTTTCCTCACTTTCCGCAAGTTATTTGATCTTTGCTATTGTCTCTTTTCCTCGGTTTTCATTTGACTCCATGCCCAATGGACCATTTCCCTGGTTTAACCCCCAAACTCCAAAAATCCAAGATCACCATTTACCCATAAAACTGCCCACCTTTTTCACACTACTTAAATTCCTATTGTGACATTGATCCAGAGATCCCTCTCGGGTTGGAAGGGGAAGCTTCCAATCCAAAGTGGTTCAAGGTTGCCTCGAGATTGATTTGCTGCAACCCATTTCAGTTTCGAGTGTCAACATTTTGGCACCGTTGCTGGGGATTTCGAAGTTGATATCTATCCCCGAGGAGAACGAATTTTTCATAGTCCTAAGGCCTGGTTGAGCATCCGGTCATAAGAAAATATTGGTTGCACATGCTCTGGCGACTCCATTAAAAGTTTCCGATGGTGATTTCACTAGCGGGAGAACTCAGAATTTACAGCTTTCACGCTAGGTCACCCAATGGATGAAGGCACCTGGTCTACTATTCTTGGCACTTTACGAGAAAGTACCATCCCTAGAGGGAGCCGATGTTGTAACAGATATTAAAAATTTGCTCTACTCATCGTTTTTATCCGAATGTGTTTGAGGATGATCATAGATTTTTTTCAGTGGGGAGTCTAGGCTACCATTTTCATCTATTTTAATTATTCATGTTTCTTCTACTATATGCTCGTTTCGTGTATCTGACACATATTTGAGGCTTTGCAGTAATGGGGATCAGGTGTTTAATTTCTAACACAGCTTCATGCCCCCACTGTCTAGCTGTTGTTTGTACACATTGTCGTGGTGGAGTAATTTCTGGAGACAACAGGTAGCAACAATAGTTTTGAATTAAGGTGCATTGAGTCGATGCAAATGGAGTTTTTGAAGAGGAATATTGTAAGTGTTGGAGAAGATAAAAATCCATCATTGATCTTGTTATCTTTGAGCTTTCGAAACTATATCATGGGGAGAAGCATTTTCGGATTTGAGGTTTTCTTTTGGTTCTGTATTCCTCTGCCCGACAATTCATTTTTG
Organism: Picea sitchensis; assembly: GCA_010110895.2. Classification (NCBI taxonomy): domain Eukaryota; kingdom Viridiplantae; phylum Streptophyta; class Pinopsida; order Pinales; family Pinaceae; genus Picea; species Picea sitchensis. The sequence goes on from SNQJ01S0032652.1 coordinate 16,740, forward strand.
TTCTCAAGGCTATATTCTTTGCTTTCAAGTTACCGTGTGCATTGTCAGGAGAGGCACTTACTTAAGGACTCATTCTCTTCCAAGTAGGCGAGGTCCAAGAAATAAAAGGATTTCAAGTTTTAAGAAATGTCAAGGTTCATTACTTGTCATTGTTGGGAGATAGATTTTTTACCCTATGCATCATCCATAATAACTTATTGTCAGTTTTATGGATAGTTTGGTTTCTCTCATCTACAAGCATGGTGATGAACGAACAAAAACAAGGGCTATACTTTGTAATATGTATCACCATGTCATATTTAATGAGTTTTCTATGGCCCCTGATTTGTTCCTCATGAGTCATTGGTAGGATGGTGTACAACACATTTCTATTATTCATCGGAGGATGAGGCGAATTTGAAATATATTTATGAACTGGTTTGTTAACAAAAGAAAGACAACTCAGCCAGTATAGGAAAACAAATCGATATTTTCCAGATTCAAAGACATTCGGCAGCCAAATTTTTCTGGTATCTCTTCTTTTCGTTCTTATATTTTACATATTGTGGAATGATGAACGCGTCTTTGACGCCCAACCACAACATTTCGGCCATCGTTTTTTCTGCTTTCTATTTTGATATGAAACCTCTTTGTCGGCTTTCTGATTACAAGAAAGAAAATTCCAATATAATGGAGATGGTATTACTGGGCATGCCCTGTGGTATGGACGTTGCATGGTCTTGTTGTATCACAGTTCAGAGATCTGGATCTTCCGATGCAACTGGCGTATGGAACGACGTAGAGCGTTAAGGATTTCGTCGAAGAATATTATGGGTCCGATCTTCATGACTCCGACAGTTCGACTAATTTTGGAAATGGTAGATTTTAGCACTGTCTATGCTCTCACAGATGGGGCGTCTCGGTTATTTACGTGAATTCTGTTTTGGTGACTGCCAGGTGCTCTGAAAGATGGGACAACAATTCTTTACAGTGGAACATTGCCTGGTAAGCATTTACACAGCTCTGCACAATTTTTGGTCTCTGCGGAAAGAATTCTCTTTGCATCGACACCAACACCAAGCATGGCCAGATGCCACTATCAACAATCAACCATTGCTACTGCTGTGCGATCCATTTCCCAATAATCCTCTTATGGCCTTCTGCTTCTACACACAGATCTAGAAACACTGCTTCTCCCTTTCTTTGCCCGATCGAGAACGATCAGTGAGATGTAGAGGATATGCGGGAGGCCTTTTGTTGTTCGATAGAGGATATGAATGAGGCAATGTGCTCATACATAGTGACATTTCGCCGTCCTATGTCTGTAATCCTTATACTGGAAAGTTCATCCAACTTCCTGGCATGTTAGGCGCAACTTGGATACAGCTCAGATGCATCGCGGAAGATAATAATGGCGCCTGCAAAGTGGTGGTGAAATATGCAATGAACAAACTCAGAGGCAGGGAGTTGGAGCTCCTCATAGTCCTTCTACCTGACAACAATGGCTCTCTGTATGGAGACGTCAAACAAATATGTGAAACTGATCTTGGATTGATAACTCAATGTTGTTTTACAAAATATGTGTATAAAGTCAACAAACAGTACCTGGCTAATGTCTCCCTAAAGATTAATGTAAAAATATGTGGTAGAAACACTGTACTTTTGGATGCTCTCAGTTGCAGAATACCTTTAGTTGGCGATATCCTGACCATAATTTTTGGAGCAGACGTAACTCATCCAGAGAATGGAGAGGATTCCAGTTCATCCATAGCAGTTGTTGTTGCATCTCAAGATTGGCCAGAAGTCACAAAGTATACAGGCTTAGTATGTGCTCAGGCACACCGGCAAGAGCTAATCCAAGATTTATTTAAGACCTGGCAGGATCCTGCGAGGGGCACTGTATTTGGTGGCATGATAAGGGAGCTCTTAATTTCTCTACGGGACAGAAGCCTTTAAGAATTATATTTTACAGAGATGGTGTGAGTGACTGCCAGTTTTATCAAGTACTCTTATATGAATTAGATGCAACCTGCAAGGCCTGTGCATCACTTGAGCCAAATTATGAACCTCCTGTGACTTTTGTAGTTGTTCAGAAGTGCCACCATACTCGGTTATTTGCTAACAATCATAATCACAAAAACACTACTGATAAGAGTGGCAACATTTTGCCAGCACACACCAATGTTTGTAAGAGCATAGCTTCTGGCAGATGCGCCTAACGCTCGCAGATTCCATGAAGAGGAATCGTTTAAGATTCTTGGAACGTCAAGAGTTTTATTTTTCCTTTTTAAAAAAGAATAATAGATGTAACAAAAGGGGGCGGGGGCGCATGAGCGTAGCACTGGGGGAAAACCTTTGTCAAGAGGGGTTCTTTGTAATTGCTGGGTTAATTTGTAAGCCATTAATGGAGTAATAAAGAAGATTTTTCCTTGTGACTGTGAGATTCATCACAGTTGATTTATTTTAGCATGTTTTATTCTCCTTCAGCTGTGTTAAATCTGTTTGGAATTTATTTGATACGCTCCTTACTCACAGTTGATGTGTTATCATGTTCATAATGTTATTTCTTCCTTATTCCGTCGCAACTGCGTTTCATTTCATTTTCTTCTAACTGATGTGCTTCATTATACTTTAGTACGACCACTACTATAACGAATGGGTTTGGGTTTTCTGTAATTGTTTGATGTCTTTCCTCTGCACCAACTATCAGCGGGTGTAAGACCAGCCTACACTTTCAGAATTCTGCATATATCCTTTGCTACATCGGGATTTCCTTTTTCTTTCCGCTACTGCATCATGATTTATCAAAGCGCTGAAAGATAGACTTACTTTGCCTCACTTTCCACAAGTTATTTGATCTCTGCTATTGTCTCTTTTGCTCGATTTTCATTTGACTCCATGCCCAATGGACCATTTCCCTGGTTTAACACCCAAACTCCAAAAATCCAAGATCACCACTTACCCATAAAACTGCCCACCTTTTTCACGCTACTTAAATTCCTATTGTGACATTGATCGAGAGATCCCTCTTGGGTTGGAAGGGGAAGCTCCCAATCCAAAGTGGTTCGAGGTTGCCTCGAGATTGATTTGCTGCAACCTATTTCAGTTTTGGGTGTCAACATTTTGGCACCGTTGTCGGGGATTTCGAAGTTGATATCTATCTCTGGGGAGAACGACATTTTCATAGTCCTAAGGCCTGGTTGAGTAGCTGGTCATAGGCAAATATTGGTTGCACATGCTCTGGCGACTCCATTAAAATTTTCCGATGGAGATTTCACTGGCGGGAGAACTTAGAATTTACAGCTTTCACGCTAGGTCGCCCAATGGATGAAGGCACCTGGTCTACTGTTCTTGGCACTTTACGAGAAAGTACCATCCCTAGAGGGAGCCGATGTTGTAACAGATATTAAAAATTTTCTCTACTCATCGTTTTTATCCAAATGTGTTTGAGAATGATCATAGATTTTTTTCAGCAGGGAGTCTAGGCTACCATTTTAATCTATTTTAATTATTCATGTTTCTTCTACTATATGCTCGTTTCGTGTATCTGACATGTATTTGAGGCTTTGCAATAATGGGATCATGTGTTTAATTTCTAACACAGCTTCATGGCCCCTCTGTCTAGCTGTTGTTGTTACACATTGTCGTGGTGGAATAATTTCTGGAGACAACAGGTAACAACAATAGTTTTGAATTAAGGTGCATTGAGTCCATGCAGATGGAGTTTTTGAAGAGGAATATTGTAAGTGCTCGAGAAGATAAAAATCCATCATTGATCTTGTTATCTTTGATCTTTCGAAACTATATCATGGGGAGAAGCATTTTCGGATTTGAGGTTTTCTTTTGGTTCTGTATTCCTCTGCTCGACAATTCATTTCTGTTCTCAAGGCTATATTCTTTGCTTTCAAGTTACCGTGTGCATTGTCAGGAGAGGCACTTATTTAAGGACTCATTCTCTTCCAAGGAGGCGAGGTCCAAGAAATAAAATGATTTCAAGTTTTAAGAAATGTCAAGGTTCATTACTTGTCATTGTTGGGAGATAGATTTTTTACCCTATGCATCATCCATAATAACTTATTGTCAGTTTTATGGATAGTTTGGTTTCTCTCATCTACAAGCATGGTGATGAACGAACAAAAACAAGGGCTATACTTTGTAATATGTATCACCATGTCATATTTAATGAGTTTTCTATGGCCCGTGATTTGTTCCTCATGAGTCATTTGTAGGATGGTGTACAACACATTTCTATTATTCAATGGAGGATGAGGCAAATTTGAAATATATTTATGAACTGGTTTGTTAACAAAATAAAGACAACTCAGCTAGTATAGGAAAACAAATCAATATTTTCCAGATTCAAAGACATTCGGCAACCAAATTTTTCTGGTATCTCTTCTTTTCGTTCGTATATTTTACGTATTGTGGAATGATGAACGCGTCGTTGACACCCAACCACAACATTTCGGCCATCATTTTTTCTTCTTTCTATTTTGATATGAAACCTCTTTGCCAGCTTTCTGATTTCGAGAAAGAAAATTCCAATATAATGGAGATGGTTTTACTGGGCATGCCCTGTGATATGGACGTTGCATGGTCTTGTTGTATCACAGTTCGGAGATCTGGATCTTCCGATGCAACTAGCGTATGGAATGACGCAGAGCGTTTCATTTCATTTTCTTCTAACTGATGTGCTTCGTTATACTTTAGTACGACCACTACTATATCGAATGGGTTTGGGTTTTCTGTAATTGTTTGATGTCTTTCCTCTGCACCAACTATCAACGGGTGTAAGACCATCCTACACTTTCAGAATTCTGCATATATCCTTTGCTACATCGGCCTTTCCTTTTTCTTTCCGCTACTGCATCATGATTTATCAAAGCACTGAAAGATAGACTTACTTTGCCTCACTTTCCACAAGTTATTTGATCTCTGCTATTGTCTCTTTTCCTTGGTTTTCATTTGAATCCATTCCCAATGGACCATTTCCCTTGTTTAACCCCCAAACTCCAAAAATCCAAGATCACCATTTACCCATAAAACTGCCCACCTTTTTCACGCTACTTAAATTCCTATTGTGACATTGATCGAGAGATCCCTCTCGGGTTGGAAGGGGAAACTCCCAATCCAAAGTGGTTCGGGGTCAAGGCCGCAACTGGTGACTTTCATTTAAGATAAGTGTTCCTTATGTACTTGTCTTTGTTACTGCATGCATTTTTGTCTATGTTAAACATAGGTCAAATCCTTGTATGTGTTACATGTGAGTATTTGTTGTTATTATATTAATTGTTTCTTGTTCATGTAAGTATGTGCTTATGGCCTGTGATTGTAGTTGTGCATGGATATGAAAAATGTGGTTAGTCTTGCCTGTTAAGTTAACCTTGTGAATTCGGTTATCATTCATCAAGGAGAGGATTGAGTCGTTGGTGCACAGGATTCTAACCTGTGTGCACCACAAGACTGAAATTTATGTGTGCATTTAAGGAATAGACCTCGCACACAACGAAATCATAAGTGGCACATGACTCCTAGATGAATGTGCGTGCAGTTATGCTGTGAGATTAATATGATGGTATATTCAGTTAGTGAGTTACTTCTGTTGCATAGGACTATGTTAAAAAGAGAATGTTGCTTCTATTATTTTTAAGTTGTGTGGCATGACTCAAGCTTGGGATGAGCACGTTACTTCATGTGACACTACGTGAACTTGTTTTAGAGTACTATCTACATAGTGAAACTTTAGATTAACATTTCTTAGTAGAATGTTGGGAATGTTATAGTTTGGCTGACTTGGAGCTACAAAAGTTGAGGTTGTGTGACGTGGCCAACCTAGGGTGGCTGGGGACGTTAAATTATGTTATCAAATAAATTGTTTCAACACTGGACTTGTATGCGCTAGAAACTAACCTGAATAGATGGGTGCACTAAGAATTGGTGTCGTGCAGTGCAAATTTCAGTTGGTGCGGAAGGCCATGGATGCGCGGTAAAATTTGGGATTGCGTGAAACAAAATTGATATGTGCATAAGTACAGTGATACATGGTGGTGTGCACTAACGTTTGGAATGTTAAAATCATCTAAGAAATCCGAGGGAAGGATTATGACAAAATGGTGCAAAGTTTTCATGTATTTGTTGCATGAAATCACCTAACAAATCTTGTTGTCTACACATTTTGCAGAATTATCAATGAATAGAGTAGGATAGAGTCACTGCAGAAGGTTGAAAGCATGGAATATGCACAAAGGAATTATAGTCTTGATGATGAATTTGGGGATCTATATGTCATTTTCGATGGAGATGGTACAGAGCCCAAGGGGGAGTGCATGAACTTGGTAGAAACTGTAAAAGTATTGCATAAATATGTCCAGAGTTGTAAGGTTGATAATGAAAGTACTATGAGAGCAAAGGAGTAGGAAGATGACTTCAATGTCAAATTTATACACAGTCTGGACCGAATAGAAAAGAATATGGATAAGGAGACAGAGTTGAGTAGATCAAGAAGTCGCAGGTCTCATGATGAGAAAAGAAGAGAAGAAAGAAGTGTTGATAAACATTCTTCTAGGAAAACACACAGTAGTTCAAGTCCATCTCCAGTTAGAAAGCATAAGAGAAGGACTGGGGTAGATGAGCTACATGGGGGAATGAATAAGATAAAACCTCCTACCTTTGATGGTGAGCATAAAAAGGATGAAGATGCAGAGACATGGTTGTTGGGTATGAGGAAGTACTTCCATCTACATAAATATTCTGTGCAGGCAGAAGGAAGATTTTCCATCTATCAACTAAAGTAAATACATCAATGTGTTGGGATCAGTAAGTGCAAGTGCATCATATTGATGAGAAGAAAGTGACTTGGAGAGAGTTCAAGAGGTATTTCCAAAAGAAATACTTAACCAAGAGGTACTATGATAGAAAAGTGAAGGAGTTCTTCGAACTCAAGATTCAGAGTATGATGATTGATGAGTATGAAAGAATATTTTTAGAGTTGTTGAAATATGTGCCTTTTTATCAAGGATGAACATGTGAAGATTCAAAGATATTTGAGTGGTTTTCCCTCAATTATCAGTGAAATGATAAAGTATGATGACCTTAAGACATTGGAAGAATACATAAGGCACACTAAGTGTCTTTATGAGAAACAAGGGGGAAGGCCGACTTTCCAAAAGGCTTGGGAGGACAAGATGAAAAGTAAGGTGGAATAGAGGAAGAAGGGAGCTAAGACATCATTTTTCAGAAATATTATGAAAGGATGGGCGACTCTCCAGGAGCCCAGAATGTCAGAGACAGTAGGAAAAAAATCATGGCAACAACAATTGTAGTGTTGAGGTTGTGGCAGAAATCATATGCACAGATATTTCCCTCAAAGAGGTGATTAAGTGAGGAATGTGCACAGTGTACAGTAAGCTACGATAGTTGAGGACATGGGTAGAAACTTGCCAAGGATTCTCTTTGCGTTGGATAAAAAGAAGGCTGAGTTCCAGTCACACATGATCAAGGTGGAAGGTAAGATTAAGGACCAACCCATTGTTATTTTAATAGATTTGGGAGCTAGTGATAGTTATATAGATCCTATGATGGTGGAAATAGTCCATTTGTTGAGGAGAAATCTTGGAAAATATTGGTTGGTGCAGTATTCTACAGGAGCAAAGAGGAAAATTAATGAGATGGTTAAGGCAAGTCCATTGGAGATGAATGGAATACACACAAAGGATGATTTGAACATCATACCTTTGGGTTCATATGATTTCCTCATTGGTATGGATTGGGTGGATAAGCACCATGCTATCTTGGATTGTTATAATAAGGAATTTACTTTCCTGAATGAGCAAGGGAATTTGAGATCAGTTCAAGGAATTCCAAGAGTTGTGAATATCAGGGAAATTTCAGCATTGCAGTTGAAGAAATGTTACAGGAAGGGATGTCAAGTATTCACAATGCACATGGAAGAGGAACCTAAGGATAAAGTTCCATGTGTTGAAGAATTCACAATACCGAAAGAGTTTGAGGATGTCTTTAAAGAGATACCGGGATTGCCTTGGAAAAGAGATATTGACTTCTCTATTAATCTGATGTCGGGAGTAGCACCTGTATCCAAGACTCCTTATAGGATGTGTACGCCAGAGCTGAAGGATTTGCATATGCAACTTGAAGAGCTTATGAAGAATGGGTATATACGCCCAAGTGTGTCACCTTGGGGTGTGTCAGTTTTGTTCGTGAAGAATAAAGATGGTATGCTGAGACTATGTATCGATTTTAGACAATTGAACAAAGTAACAATAAAGAACAAGTATCCTTTTCCAAGGATAGATGGTCTGTTTGATCAACTAAGAGGTGCACAGATATTTTCCAAGATAGATCTCGGATCTAGATATCACCAAGTGAGAATTAAGGAAGAATACATCAGTAAGACTTCCTTCAGAACAAGGTATGGTCATTATGAGTTTACAGTTGTTCCATTCGGGTAGTCAAATGCACCAATTGTCTTCATGTGTTTGATGATTGAAGTTTTCAAGAGTTACTTAGAAAAAAATTTCATTTTCTTTTTTGATGAAATTCTTATTTACTCAAAGTTTGAAGAAGAGCACGAAAATCACTTGAGGGTGGTGTTGCAGGTGTTGAGAGAGCATCATATTTATGTGAAACTGAGAAAGTGTTCATTTTATTAGCAACAAATTCACTATTTGGGTCATTTTATTTCAAAAAAATGAATAGTTGTGGACCCAGCGAAGATAAAATACATTGAAGAATGGCCAAAGCCAAGAAATGTTGCAGAAGTGAGATCCTTTACGGGTCTAGTAGGGTACTACATAAGGTTTATTGAAGGATTATCATAGATTGTGCATCCAATCACGTCCCTGCAGAAGAAAGGTGCACGATTTGAATGGACTTTAGATTGCGCAAGGATTTTTCAGCACTTGAAGAACTTGTTAACAAGTGCGCTAATTTTGAGAATTGCAGATCCAGATGCAAACTTTGTTGTATTCACGAATGTGTGTAAGGAAGGACTCGGTGGAGTCCTGATTCAAAATGGACATGTGGTGTGCTACGAATCAAGGAAGTTTAAGGAGCATGAAATACTCTATGCTATGCATGACTTAGAATTGGTAGCTATAATGCATGCTTTGAAGATGTGGCGGAATTGTCTCATGGGTAAGATATTTGAGTTGAGAATAGACCATTGTGTTCTGAAGTATTTGTTTGGACAACCAAGTTTAAATTCCAAATAAAGCAGGTGGTTAGAGTTCCTCAGTGAGTATGACTTCGACGTAAATCATATCAGAGGAAAAGAGAACAAGGTGGCTGACGCTCTCAACATGAGGATGCATGAAATGTATGCTACAACCATTAGCATGTACCAGACAGATTTGCATGACATAATTTTGGAAGTTTCCAAATACGATCTGTGCTATATGGATATAAGTGTGACTTTACAACAAGGTATGTCGCAGCCAAAGTTTGAAGGTTATGAACTAAGAGAGGATGGGATCCTCATGTATAGATATAGAGTTTATGTATCAAATGATCAAGATTTGAAGAGCTTGATATTGCCAGAGATGCATAAGGTTTTTTATGCTGGACATCCATGTTACCAGAAGACCATTGTTGCAGTCAAGAAGCAATACTTTTGGCCATGTATGAAAAAGGATGTTGCGGATTTTATTGTGAAATGTCTCGAATGTCAGAAGGTCAAGGATGAGCACAAACATCCAACTGGTTTGTTGCAGCCCTTTCCCACTCCTGAGTGGAAGTGAGAAGTGGTGACCATGGAATTTATAACTATGTTGCCTAGGACTACTAAGCAACATGATTCTATTATGGTAGTGGTGGAAAAGCTTACTAAAGATGCTCATTTTGTTCCAGTGAAGTCAACTTACAAGGAACTTGACGTTGCTGATATAGACCTGCATGAAGTCACTTTATTGCATGGTGTACCTAAGAAGATTGTGTTTGACAGAGATTCCAAGTTCACCTAGAAATTTTGGAAATGGTTATTCAAGGGATTTGGAACAAGTCTGAATTTCAGCACAACATATCACCCTGAGACAGATGGTCAGACTGAGAGGGTAAACTGGGTGATTGAAGACATGATAAGGATGTATGTGATTGATAATCCATCCAGGTGAGAAGACTACCTTCATTTGGTAGAGTTTTATTACAACAATGGTTATCAGACATATTTAAAGATGAGCCCATTTGAGGCACTTTATGGTAGAAAGTGCAACATGCCAGTGATTAGGGACAACCCAGTTGATTGAACAGTAGTTGGGTCAGATCTAATATGGGAAATGGAGGAGAAGATGGTAAAGATAAAGAAGAATTTAAAGGCTTCCCAAGATAGACAGGAAAACTACACAGATAAAGGCAGAACCCACAGAGAATTTAGAGTGGTTGATCACGTGTTTATGAAAGTGAAGGCTAGGCGAAGTTCCTTGAAGTTGGGAAAGTGTTCTAACCTAGAAGTGCACTATTGTGGGCCATTTGAAATCCTTGAAAGGATTGGTACTATCACTTATATGCTTGCATTTCCTGTGTCATTATGCATTCATAATTTTTTCCATGTGTCATTACTTAAGAAGTATGTACCTGATGCTAATCACATTATTGATTGGAATGTGATTCAGGTGGAGCCAGAAGGCAGATTTCAAGTGAAATCGGTTTGCATATTGGATTGGAAGGTCAAGCATCTCTGGAATCGAGCCATGGAGTTGGTAAAGGTCCAATGGACCTGGTACGTTCTTGAGGATGCAACCTGGGAGTGTGAGGATGCTATGCCAATAGAGTATCGTCAACTTTTTGATGATGTTTGAATATTTTGTATGTACATGTATATATGATTCACCGAGGACAATGTATAAATAAGGGGGAGGGGAATGTAATGTCCCTGATATAGAACCCTTTGTAATTGTACATATTGGATGGTGAGCCATTGAAACCAAGTGTAAATGTAATGTACATTTAGGTTGGTGAGCCAAGGACAATTGGTTATGGTGTTGCATGCATTAGAGTAAGTACATAGAGAATTATTATAAAGACAAGGTGCACACATTTTGTGTGTTGCATGTGCCTGGGAAAGTGCGCACATTGCACTGTGTTGCACACATTTGGGTTAGTGCGTGGGAATGAATGTTTATGTTTTGAGGTTAGAGAGCCTATGTGATTATGAGGCTGGTCAGACTAGACACAGATAAGCCAATGCGCCTATCCATGTAATTATAATCATGATTATTAATATCATATTTCATCGTTGTGCGCTGAATGACTTAGACGAAATGAGATGGGGGGTCTACTCCATCGAAAAAGGTAAAAGGGGGTGAGTCGTATGTCTTGGGGAAATATTTTATAATATTTCTAGGAAAAGTGTAAATGTAAAATATCTTATTTTTTATCCTAGGTTCCCGAGGGTAGGGAATGGGTCACCAAGTGGCTTAAAGCTACTTTTGAAGGTGATAAGTGTCAAGTGGAAGGAATGCAATATATATTGTTGAACTTAGTGTATTTTGGGTATTATTAGGATGACTATGGCATGAGAGATGATCCAGGATTAGGAAAAGAGTTCATGTAATAGGATCTCGTGAGCATAAGGGGGTCAGAATTTATGGAAAATATGATTATTACCTTATTTGCAGCGAGAATCTTGTAGGAAGTTGTGGGATATAATTAGAGTTACTATCGAGGAGATGGGTGGACAGACCATGTACAATATCTCTGGGTGAGAGACTGGCTGTTGTGGAGTGGTTGTCATACTTGTGGGCATACTTTCCATTCAATATTTTTGTCAAGAGTTGTTCTCTGGTGAACTGAGCATTAGTCGCAAGGCTCAAAGACTTCATGCCCAATCTATTGCTGGTAACCCTAGGAAGGAAAGTGGGAAAATTGAAGGAATGTTGATAAGAGAAGGGGCACACTTCCTTGGGTGTGACAGGTGCATGGGGAATGAGGGACTGTGGGCTAGTTGCAACACTTAGGACTGGGAAATTCTGTTGAGTTTCATAAAATAGCTTGTTGTTAGGAACCATTTTTTCTCTGGTGGAGTTGAGCCCCAACTCGGGGGTGACCTATTGTTGAGAGCCTGTGAACAACAGAGTCTATGGTTGGGAGGAACGTCCGAGTCAAGGTCGCAGTTGGTGACTTTCATTTAAGATAAGTGTTCCTTATGTACTTGTCTTGGTTACTGTGTGCATTTTTGTCTATGTTTGAAATAGGTTAAATCCGTGTATGTGTTGCATATGAGTATTTGTTGTTATTATGTTAATTGATGCTTTTTCATGTAAGTATGGTGCTTATATGTTGTAATTGTAGTTTTCCATGGATATGATAAATGTGGTTAGTCTTTCATGTTAAATTAACCTTGTGAATTCGATTATGAATCGTCAAGGAGAGGATTGAGTGGCTAGTGCACATGATTGTAACCTGTGTGCACCATGAGACTAAAATTTGTGTGTGCATTTAAGGAATAGACCTTGCACACAACGAAATCTTAAGTGGCACATGATTTCTCGATGGATGTGTGCACAATTATGCTATGAGATTAATATGCTGGTGCGTGCAGTTAGTGAGTCACTTCTGCTATATAAGACTATGTTAAAAAGAGAATGATGCTTCCACTATTTTTAAGTTGTTTGGCACAACTAAAGCTTGGTATGAGTGCATTACTTCAAGTGATACTGCGTGAACTTGTGTTAGAGTAATATCTACGTAGTGAAACTTTAGATTAACATTGCTTAGTAAAATGTTAGGGATGTTACAATTTGGTTGACTTGGAGTTACAAAAGTTGAGGTTGTGTGACGTGTCCAAACTCGAGTGGCTCGGGATGTTACAACATGTGATAAAATATAACATCTCGATTCTTTATCACTCTTAGTCAAATCAACATGACTAAGGAGAAAGACTACACCTAGGCCATTCACCACTAACAAAGCTTCGTGAGTGAATGTATCATTCTCCCTTGGTCAAATCAGCATGACCAATCTAGGAGAATGTTTTCTCGATGTTAATAACTAGGGAACCATCAACATCCTGGGCCATTCACCACTAGCATAAACCCATGAGTGAATGTATCATCCTCCCTTGGTCAAATTAGCATGACCAATCTGGGAGAATGTCTTCCCGATGTTGCTAATTGGAGAACCATCAACATCCTGGGCCATTCACCACTAGCATGTCCTTGTGAGTGAATGTATCATCCTCCCTTGTTCAAATTAGCATGACCAATATGGGAGAATGTCTTTCCGATGCTGAAACATCAACTAACATCTGGCATCTTGAGTCTTTATCACTCCTAGTCAAATCAACATGACTAAGGAGAAAGACTACACTTGAGCCATTCATCAATAAAAGAGCCCTGTGAGTGAATGTATCATTTTACCTTGGTTATATTGGCATGACTAATCTGGGAGAATGTATACCCGATGATGAAACATCAGCTATCATCTATCATATCGAGTCTTTATCACTCCTAGTCAAATCAACATGATTAAGGAGAAAGAATACACCTGGGCCATTCACCATTAGGAAAGCCCCGTGAGTGAATGTATCATTTTCCCTTCATCAAATCGACATGACCAATCTGGGAGAATGTCTGCCCGATGATGAAACATAAACTGACATCTAGCATCTTGAGTCTTTATTACTCCTAGTCAAATCAACATGAATAAGGAGAAAGACTACACCTGGACCATTCACCACTAGCAAAGCCCCATGAGTGAATGTATCATTTTCTCTTGGTCAAATCGACATGAATAATATTGGAGAATGTTTGCCTGATGTTGCATCTTGATTTTTTAGATCCATTTGGAAGTCACCACTGACTTCCCCTCATGTATCTGACACAATATCCTCCTCATAACTGGAAGGTTTGGAATTAATGATGTGACTCATCAATGCCATATAACTCAAGAACCTATGAGATTGTTTTCTCTCCTTGAAAGTACCATTGGGAGCTGCATTCCTATCTGCATCCTACAAAGTGTCACGAAGCCATGATGGCCTCTTTGTTAGGTACCAGATCTATTATAATAACAAAAAACAGAAATACTGTAGAGAATAACAACAGAACAACACAATAGATGAAACCACAACACCAAAATAATACCTTTATTGATAGGAAACAATGTTCACTTGTGTCTTCGAGGGGGAAACCTCCAACAAAGTAACACTCTATTATAATAATTCTCAAGAAAAAACTTCTCATTCGCTCGACTCCTATTTATACTAAATCTATATACCACAAGAATAATCTAGAGGAAGTTCTTCTATAAGCGAAAGCTTCTATTAGGTATTCCTACATTTGACATATTCTTACTTATTACTAGGCCTCATTAATATTGACCTTTATTACATGGAAAACATATTATTCTACCTACATGAGGAGTTAGGGAGGTTAGGTCCCTAACATTCCCTCCCCCTTGAAAATATCCTTGTCCTCAAGGTTTGAGATGAGAAAATTGCTACAAAATGGTAGTTGGCTCCCATGTGGCATCTGCTGGAATTGTATATTTCCACTGAATTGTATATTTCCACTGTAATAACACTTCCTTGATGGTGCGATGATGGAGACGACACTTACGCTCGTCCAAGACTTCTTGTGGCTGCAACCAAATGGATCCTTCTTCATCCAACTCAGGGAGACTGGTTTGAGTTTGGCACTTAATTCTAATCACCTTCTTTAAGCATGAGACATGAAAAACAGATGTAGCTTAGAATGACTTGGCAAAGATAATTGGTAGGAGACCGGTCCCACATGCTTGAGAACTATATAAGGACCATAAAATTTAGGTGCAAGTTTATGACAATACTCATCCTTGAGTGAATTCTTCTTATAAGGTTGCAGTCCAAGAAACACCTGGTCCCATTCAACAAATTGAAGTTCAGAATGACCTTGATCTGCTTGTTGCTTCATGTGATCCTGATCCATTACCAAATTCTGTTTTAGGGAATGAAGAATAGCCTCTAGAGCTGTAAGAGTTTGGTCAAGTTCCTGAAACTTCGAAACACATGGAATGTGTTAGCACTAGGAATCACCCTCATATTGCATGGAAGGTAAGACCAGTACCCATCAGGTTATGTGTAAGTGTAAATGAGTTTTAAAGAGGTAAAATGGAAAAGACTCAAGACAATAATATTCTAACTTAGAAATCTGGGCTAGCATGCATAGGAAATTAAGTTCTTGGCTAACTTCAATCAGTAAGTGGGAATAAAGGTGAACAGAGGGAAGACTTTGGTGAGAAAAATGTGGAGATTGCATAAACATCAGGTCTGCAAACAATCTAAGGAAGAAAAACTCTTAACACAAGATCTTCTTAAGTTCAAAGTTTAAGGACACTAAAGAAACATCATAATAATATTATAATCAAACATTCATCATAATATCATCATAACCATTCATGTGAATCATTCAGGAATGAACACTTCAGCATCAGAGGCAAATAAGATGGAATAAGAAAGATGATTTCTATTAACCAAGATGTCTCAAATCAAGTACATAACCAGTTCACAGTAACTTCATCAAAATATTACAATATAAGGGAGCCTAGCTCAACCATCCGAACCTACTGAAGCATTTCATGTATCTATTTATAACAAAAGGGAAGGCAACAACTGGAGGTGCGAGCTGGCCTTTCTCCCATGAAAATCCCCAAGTAGTTATTTCATCTAAAAACTTAAACTAACAACTATGCTATAAAAAGGGAAAATGTTGAACACTGATCCAACCAACTTTGAACTAACTTGATATTCTTTGATGCGCAACTCCCTGCATGCCAAGTGTCCTTTAGATCCTTGTAACTATCATCATGCTGACAGCTACTATCTTTGTCATTCTCCACATCATCAGTCATTCATAAAGATGATAATTCGGGCCCCCATGATTCTTGGTATCTGTTGGTAGCGTCATTTGGTAGCACTTTGAGTAGCGAGCCTTTGTAGCACCTTTACCAAATTCCCTGTGATTCTATAGCAAAACCTCCAAAATAGGCAATTTGAATGGGTAGCACCAAGCCTTTATGCCTTTGTGCATAATTTGGCCTCTGTCCAAAATTTCAGTAATGCCCACATGTGTGACTATGTGTAGAATTCATTCTCTGCCCAAAATTTTGGTAGCGCTCGCATGTGTGTCTGCGCGCAATTTGGTAGTGCCCAACTGATATCGCATCACCATCATATCAATGATGATAGATTTGGTATCACTCCTAGGCAGTTAGCAGTGCCATCGATACATTAGTCTTAGGCGTTTTAGCAGCATTATAGGTAGCAGACTAATAGAACATGAAAAATAGACAATTTTGTAGCACCATAGCGCTACAGAATGTCTGCGTTACTACTGTTGAAGAGATTAACTCTTTGCAGAACACCAAAAACTCTGAGTTGTGTTCATTAGAATCCTGTATAGCCTATATAGGTGGAAGAGGTAGTATTTCCTTAATTACTTATCCTTGAATAAAGGAGACATCCTCAAAAATGGAGCTCACCTTTCACCAATTACTTCATCAACCTAATACTCCTTCTTGTGGAAGGAGGACTTTCATTTGGCATAACAACATGCTTCCCTTTGGCAGTTATAGGATTCTTTACTGGAACTGTCCTTTCCTTGGCTATTGTCTTCTTCACTGGAACTATGCTTTCCTTAGCTGTTGGCTTCTCTTGTTCGTTTCTTTGAGCCATCTCATCTTGGAAATGTTGCAACTCTGTTTTGAGCTTTCTGTTCTGAGACTGAAAGTCTCTGTTCTTCCTATAAAGGTTCTTGAGCTGCCTATGGAGAGGTTGGGCCTTTCTTATTGCAAACCTTGCTAAATCAAGAGTGTAGTTGTAGTCGTCCATGAGTTCTTTCATCTTAATCCTGTCATACATGCCTTTTGCTTTCAAACGAGTAATCTCCTTCATGGCCTCTTTAAGTTGTCTAATCAATATTTTGAAGGTTTGATGGCTATGTGGAGTGGTAATACTGACAGTCTCAATAGGATTCTTCATGGCTTCATCTTCTTGTTGCACAGGGACTACCTCCACCATCTTAATAGGCTCCTCAATTCCTTTTCCCTTATCCTTATTTTTCTTTGGAGTGGAAACATTTGGTAGGGCTTGTATTTCAACAGCCTCTTTGATAGCTGAGGATCTTGTGAAACGTCTTCTGACTTTTGTACTGGTTGTTGAAGGAGATAAAGAGAAGTGTATCTTCTTTCCTTTCTTTGCTATGGTTTTAGTAGAGGAAGGGACCTCTTCTAAACCTGGTGCAGGAGGGGGTGAGAGGTATCTCTATGAAGAATGGTATACCTCCCTCTCTATTTCTTCCATTTCCTTAATGGCTTCTTGATCTTGAACATGGGCCTTCCTCTTTCTCTTCTTGTTGGATCCTGTTGGAGAAACACTGGTGGAAGGCAAAGGGCTTGGTATCTGTGACTGAGGGGTAGCTTCTATGTCTAATTTCATGTGGGCAGAGGCAATGAAGTGTTTCCATGAGATGTTCCTCTTCCTCATTTCTTCAAAAACCAACATTCTAATCAACCCAGAATGAAAAATGCTAGTGTCCACAACTTTTGATTTGGATTGAACCCTATCTGACATTTTGCCTATGATCCTCAACAAATAGAAGGGAATGTTCATTTGATCTTTGCCAGTAAAATGCAACAGAAGCCTTATGTGGTACTGATATAGTGTATTGAATCTCCCCTCACATGTGAAGTACCTTTGAATAATTCTCAACATTTATCAAACTCCCCAACCAGATGACTTCTTGGTACTCTTTTGGATAGATTGTCAGTTTGATATTCAGGCTTAAGGAAGTCTTTTGAAAAGGATGGATCCAAGGCCATGGATTTAAACCACTTCTCTCCAGTGATAAGGATCCCTGTAGCTGCTGAAATGGAGGTCTCAAACACCTTAAATTCTAGGTCCCCTACCTTAGTCTTCAGACCATCAAAATGCAAAGCAAATTGCCTTGCCACCTCAGGATGGCCCCTCTGCATGTTTTGGCAAAAGGTAAGGCAACCCACCCTTTGAAAAATTTCTCTAGCCATGGGCTATGCCTCGAATAGATGCATGTCTGGAGGCTCGGTTCTAACCACATTACCTCCCTTATGCAACCTCTTCTTTACGGGAGTCTCCATGGTGTAGGATGACAAGTTAGGAGCTATGGAGTGGTGATGACTAGGAGAATTGAAGAGTCAGACTTTAAGTGAAGAGTGGCTCCCCTTTTACAGGAATTTTCCCTAATTCAGACTGGTTGCTAGCTTAGGAAACATTGACTGTAAAAATCCCTCTATTGACCGTGTACAAATGTGATCACTGAAGAAAAACATATGGCCAAGGGATACCCTGTGATTGTCTTTAAAAACTAGGTCGAAAATAGTCCAACTCAACAGATAAAGGAGGCAGGGGAAAAAGATAGTGTCATTTCGGTAGCGTTTCTGGGTAGCACACTGCACATATAGGAGATGAAACTTGCTTGGACACTGAGAGCTCAGGAGAAATGGTGATTAGATGTCTTAAGACCGATACCAGGTGATGGTAACTGCAGGTTTGAGTGGAAATAAAACTGATAAGAAGGCGTGAAGAAAATATCTCCTCCAGCTATGCAGGCATGATAGCTACCAAAAACCCGAGCGATAAATTCTCCTTGAAATTGATATGCAGAGGGGGAAAATTATGGAATACCTGGAGAAAGATGAAAACTCGAAGTTTCAGCGAAATCTTAGGAAATAATCACAAGAAACTCGGCCTTAGAATCCACCTCAGCATATGATCTGGTAGCGCTGTTGCCAAATGGTAGTTTGTGCAGCGCAACAATTTGAGATTTTCAAAATTTGAAAACCATTAGCAGAGCTCATAAAGATGAATCCTCGAAGGCATATTTTTAACTAACCATGGTGCTGAAAACAAGGAAGAGATGACATCAGTGCAATAATCATAGATCAAGGTGAAAAAATGAAGGACAGGGAGTGCGCTACAGAAACTCCTGATGTGTGGCAGCGCTCCTTTTCAAAAAATGATTTGACCAGTAAGTAAAGGACAAAGGGACAACATGGCAAGGCTACAGAGGCATGAGTGAGGAGGGTGACATGTCAAGTCAAGCTAATCGTGGAGTGAGTCGAATTTAGTGTCAAGTCATGAAGGGGTTCAAAAGATAAGTCATGAAAAATGGTCTTGGGTCAAAATTTTATGTGGGGATCAAAACATAAGTCATGACTTAAGCCTTTATTTATCAAGGGAACCTAAGAAAAACACACTTTTAAGGAGATAAATAAAAAATTAAAATCTAAAGGCTTAGGAAAAAATTAAAACTAAAGGCTAAAGACCCAAGTCAATTTAGTGTGATAACATAATGTATGAGAGAACTGAGGGTGGATTTTTTACATAGACTTCTTCAAAAGGAGTCATGCAAGTAAATGTATGGTAAGAGGTGTTGTACTACCATTCAACTAGTGGTAACCATTGAGCCCACTGATTTTTCCTCTCAGATGAAAAACACATCAATCATGTTTCCAAACACTTGTTGACAACTTTAGTTTGGTCGTCAACTTGAGGATGATAAGATGTGATGAGATGCAATTGGGTTCCTTGTAGCCTGAACAATTCTTGCCAAAAATTGTTGGTGAAAGTGGGATATCGGTCATAAACAATAGAATGAGGCATGCCATGAATCTTGAAGATATGATCCATTAAACATTGATCCACGGTGGATGCGGTAAATGGGTGTTGAAGAACACATAAATGAGCATACTTAGAAAGACGATCAACTACCACCATGATGACTAACTTATTGCTTGATTTAGGTAAGCCAACAATGAAATCCATAGAGATATCCCTCCAAATAGCGGGTGGAATCGAAAGTGGTTGTAGTGTGGCAGGGGCTTTGACTGTTTCTCCCTTGTTGTGTTGACAGACATCACATTTCGCCAAAAAAGTGCGGACGTCCTGTTTCATACCATCCTAGAAAAAATAATGTTTGACCCTGTCATAGGTTTTGGTAAACCCTGAGTGCCTAGCTATAGGTGTAGCATGAAGCTCAGAAAGCACCATGGATTTAAGTTGTGAATGTTTATTCAAATACAAATGACCTTTGAATAGAATCTCATCATTTTTCTAAGAATACCCTGAGGAAACTGAAGAATTGGCTTGCCATTGTTGGATCATACGTAAAATTTTGGGATCTTGCAGCCATTCCTGGTGAACAACTTGGAGTCAATATGGTACAATGAAGGAGAGGGAAAAGAGGGACCCTTCATATTCATATTTTTTTGAAAGAGCATAGCCACCGCATTATCTTTAACTTTCTTGTAAATGATCACATAATCATAGCCAAATAGCTTAGTCACCCATTTTTGTTGCTCCGGGATGAAATATGTTGCTCCAAAAAATACTTGAAGCTTTGGTGATCAGTCTTAATTTGGAAGTGTTTCCCCAATAGATAAGGGCACCAGAGATCCACTACATGCAAAATAGCCAAAATTTATTTTTCATATATTTATTGGCCCAAATGTTGCTCTGATAGTTGTTTGCTGGTAAAGGCCAAAGGTCGACCATCTTGCA
This sequence comes from Picea sitchensis, assembly GCA_010110895.2. Lineage (NCBI taxonomy): Eukaryota > Viridiplantae > Streptophyta > Pinopsida > Pinales > Pinaceae > Picea > Picea sitchensis. The sequence goes on from SNQJ01S0032652.1 coordinate 37,243, forward strand.
TAAGCACTGCTCTAATTCCTCTCCCTGAAGCATCACATTCCATGAAAAAGGTCTTTGTGAAGTTGGGAAGGACCAGGATAGGAGTGGTGCACATAGCCTCCTTCAAGGCTCAGAAGGAATGGTCATCTGTTGGAGTCCAAGTGAGAGCATTATTTTTAAGGAGAGCAATGAGAGGCGCCACAATTTTTCGATAATTCTTAAACTTGCGATAATAATCTTTTAAACCTAGAAAACCACGAAATATTCTGAGAGTCTTGGGATGAGGCCAATACTGCATAGCTTCAATCTTCTTAGGATCCACCCTAAAACCATCCTTGCCAACAATATGACCCAAGTACTCGAATTCTGAGGCTCCAAAATCACAGTTAGATTGTTTGAGGAAAAGTTGGTGCTGAGAGAGTAGATGAAGAACTTGATCCACATGATCAAGATGGGTTGTCCATGTTTTACTATAGATGAGAATATCATCAAAGAAAACTAAGACAAAATGAAGGAGAAAAGGACGAAAGACATGATTCATGAGGCTTTGGAAAGTGGAGGGAGCATTACACAAGCCAAAGGGCATGACCGAGAACTCATAGTGGCCCTCATGAGTTCAAAATGTAGTCTTAGGAATGTTTACCTCTTTCATATGTATCTGGTGGTAGCCAAAACGAAGATCAATTTTAGTAAAGAACTGGGCACCACTTAATTCATCCAAGAGATCATTAATGATAGGAATGAGAAATTTGTCTTTGATGGTGAGTTTTTTGAGCATGCAAAAGTCAGGACACATGTTATAAGAGCCTTATTTCTTAAGTACCATGACTGCAGGAGAATTATATGGGCTAGTACTAGGACAGATAACAACTGCAACGAGCAATTCTTGAACAATTTTATCAATTTCATATTTCTGGGCAAAGGGATGACGATAGGGGTGAACATTGGGAGGAAGGATGCTGGGGACGAGGGGAATGGAATGATCATGAACACCAAGGGAATGGGGAAGTCCCTTGGGAGTGGAGAAAACAACTTGATGTTTGGAGAGGATGGATTAGAGGTCAGGATGCATAGAGGGTGTCTTAATGGCTTGAATGGAATGGAGTTGTGTAATAATACCAGAATGACCTTTTTTCAGAAGATTTTCCATGCAATGGGAACTGCTGATTTGAGGGGAACCTACTCTGATTCCTAGGAACTTATACAGTTGGCTCTCCTCATTGAATTGCATGGTTAATTCCTGAAAATCCACAAGAATGGGGCCAAGATTCCTTAACCATTTGGTACCCAACACAATGTCACAACCACCCATTTCGATAGAAAACATATGATATTTCATGTTGTGCTGACCAATTTGGAGACACACATTTTCAAAATTCCCCTCACATTTCATGGACCCTCCATTGGCAATCACAATTTGAAAGTTGTTGATGGCACACATATAAAAATTAGTTTCTTGGGAAATGTGGCGATGAATAAAATTATGGGTGTTGTCACTGTTAACGAGGATGATGACCTTTCGATGCTTAATGTAACCAATGAGCTTGAGGGATTGGGGAGCAGAGAAGCCAGTGAGAGCATTTAGGGAAATGATCGGTTTGACTTCTGGGGGGTCCAAGGGTGGAGTAAGGTTAGTGGGTTTAGGTGACTCGGCCACAAGGGTTGACTCAGTTGCAGGGGTAGCCTCGACCTCTTCTTCAGAAACATCGTCGTAGATGGCCATAAAAATATTTTGTTCCTTACAATTTTTCCCAGGAAAATATTTGTCATCACAATTATAACAAAGGTCTGTGATTTGGCGTTCAACCATTTCTACGCAAGTTAATTTTTGGATCTTCATTGGAGTGGAAGGAGGGGTGGGAGTGACTGGTTTAGGGTGAGGAATAAATGAAGGTTTTCTGGTTTGAGAAGAGACAACCTATTGTGCTTCCTTAAATATTTTAATAGCGTCCAATCAACTCTAGGGGTGAGACATGAGGACGTGGGAACATATATCATCCTTGAGGCCATTGATAAAGCATTCTCGGAAAAAATCATCAGACATGCCCTCCATGTGGAAAACAAAGCATTCAAATGTAGCTATAAAGTCTTCCACTATGCCAGATTGTTTCAACTTTGTCAAACGACCTAAATAGTGGGTGTCAGTGTCAAAGCATTCATAACAAATTGTGTCCAAGCCACATACCCTTGGCGGGAATTTTTTCTCCATTGTCGCCATTGCCAATGTTCTTGATCTAGATGGAGAACACCATACCAGAGTTTAGACAACTCATTCCTAATGTCGTACAAAGAGAAATAGTGTTCCATTTGAGTTACCCAACCAATGGGATCCAAGCCATCAAATTTGTTCACATCCACTCGAAGAAGGGGTCATGCTAAAAATGATGGGATTGAAAAGTTTGGGAATTGGAGGAAGTCTCATCTTCGAGGTGAAAAGGTTGGTCAGATAAGGTAAGGTCTCCAGTAATATTCAGCTTAGCATGGATCTGGGCAATGAAGGATTCAAGCTAGGTAGAGAGGTCTTGTTTCAGGGTTTCCATTTTTGTGTCTATGGTGGAATGCATTTTGTTATTGACGGTGGTAATATTATTACTGAGTTACCACACTTCCTTCTGGGTCTCTGCGAACTCAGATGACAAGGTATTGAGGTAGGATTCAATGTCTTGGCTACGGGTGTGGGCCATGATGAAGGGGGGAACCAAAAAGGGGCAGGTGGGACCACACAGAAAATGGGTTATGGGTTAAGGGTATCACTATGATTAGGGAGAAGAGGGGAATCCAATGGGGTAAGTCCCTAATAACGGGTCCGAGAGGGGGGTCAGGACCACAGAGAAAAAAAAAAGGTTTAAAAATGATAGGTATTACCGTGATCAAAACAAAAAGAGGATTCCAATGGGATAGGTCTCAAATAAGGGTGCGCGCAGACCCCATACTTTTTTTTTTACTCCTGCAAAGTTATACTTCGAACTGAATAATACTATAGTGACGAAATGCCCAAATTTTTAACAAGAATAAATATGTAGTAATTTTGAAACCGGAATGCAGACGACAAGGTTGCACAACAATAGATCTTGTTTGTTCCTGTTTTGTTCTGTTTTCGTCCCAAGGGTTAGGGTTTTTAGGGTGCCTACAGACAAGGGTTTTCCCTGTGTTATAGCTCTTTTATATACATGTGGGGTTGAACTATAATACTCGGTCCAATATCTCAGGGCACCAACTAAGTAGGCTAGACTATACCCTAATCCGTACTACTTGATTACCGAGGTACTAGAGAGTGTCTTTTTTGGTGGAACTATAATAGTCAGGTGGCTAATCAATTTATCTACAGAGGGATTCAGGATATCTAGGCCAGTTCATATACATGTGTTGTCTGATGCGCTACCACTCGAAGGGGTACCAACAAGGGTTACAAGGGTGGCCAACAATGTGCGCTTAAGTACCACTTTTATTTCATGTGTGTGTGCTTCCCTAACCATGGATTTATTCCTTGAACGATAGATCACTATAGCTTTAAGACACCATAATACATCTCTACCCTGAAAAATAAATTTACCCACAATTTCTACCAAGGAAATAGCTTTGATACCACTTGTTAGGTACCATATCTATTATAACAACAAAAAATAGAAACATTGCAGAGAATAACAATGAAGCAACATAATAGATGAAACCACAACACCAAAATAATACCTTTATTGATAGGAAGCAATGTTCACTTGCTTCTCCGAGGGGGAAACCTCTAGCAAAGCAATGCTCTATTACAATAATTCTCAAGACAAAACTTCTCATGCCCTGGACTCCTATTTAAACTAAATATATCTACCACAAGAATAATCTAGAGGGAGATCTTCTAAAAGCGAAAGCTTCTATTAGGTCTTCTTACATTTGACTTATTCTTCCTTATTACTAGGCCTCATTAATATTGACCTTTATTACATGGAAAATATATTATTCTACCTACATGAGGGGTTAGGAAGGTTAGGTCCCTAACACTTTTCTTAGTCACTGCAACATCTCTAGGTAGATCCACAGGCTCTGATGACTCTATTGACTTCTCCCAATAGTATGAAGGATGGACAACTGGGAAAAATTTATATGTACCCTTATCTTTTGAAGCCTCCTACTTCTCACTATCGATCTCCATGTGAGACTCTCTGGACCTCACATCCTTAAGGTGATCATGTTCTGTAATTAGCCAAATCGTGAATAAAGGGAATGTGGTCGCCCAATGTGCACATACCGATTTCGACCATGACTATGGTGCTCTATGTGCATAGGACGCTGACAACCATGACTGTACAATTGAAAAAAAATAAAATATCTGAAGCAGATCTATCATATCTGACACTTAAAACTTTTAACTAGCTTCAAAAAAGACTTTGAAAGCTCTGATAGCATATTGATTTTTTTGATCTTGAGATCTAATAATTATTTCCTTATAATTTAAATGCTACCGGTATCATAGAATAATTACACACTGAAAACCTCAACTGTAAATAGATATTATATGAGATGACATTGTATATGTGATATCAATTACAATGACAATGAGGGCCATATATACCCACACAAGTTGTCCTTTCATTAATAGACATGTCTTTTCATTATGATGTATTAATTATTATTATTTAATGATTATTTATTTATATATTATTTTATCAATATATTATTTATATATTTATAATATAATGTAAATATATATAGATTTATATATTTATATAATATATTTATGTTGATGTATCATTCTCTTGATCAAATCAAGATGACCGATCTTCCCAATGATGAAACATCAACACAAAAATTATTTGTTTTTTTATTATATTAAATTGAAATTCATATTAATAAATTTGATGAAACCAAATAACCAAGCTATGACAGAACCTCACTCTTGCTGCTAGGCGTATTTTGTAATTCTCTTGAGCTCAAATCTATTTTTTTGATACAATAGCATTGGAAGTTCTCCATATAATATCCATTACATCCCTTTATTAGTCATTGCCTGGGCGAGGGATTATAGAATTCGTGTAGCAGTCAACATGCTTTGACCATACATTAATAGGTGCGTTTTGTTATATTAAATAGTGCATTTTGCATTATTTTAGATTAATTTTTCAATGTTTTGTCAATAATTTTATTAAATTGATTTTTTATCAAAATTACAAATATTTAATAAATATTTTAAATTGATAAATTTAATTATTCATTGGGCGAGCAATGTTGACAGAACTTAATTGTCCCTGGTATATGTGAATTTTATATATGTGAATTTTATTTATGCATTTGTCAAAACTTAATATTCATTTAAAAAATAATAATATCAAAATGTTTCCAAGGAGCCACTTAAGTGGAGGCAGGCTTTTGGGAAGTGTTTTTCACTGCAAGGTGGTGGCCTCACTCTCAAAAGTGTTGGATAGCTGCACCGCTTTGTCCGTCACCGGCTCAGACTTGCTCTGCTCAACTTACTAGCTCTGCAAGAACCGGGTAGCCTGGGAGGCTATGTCCATATTTTACGGTGGAATAATGGTTTTTTTTGTCAACGCTCATCTGGGAAGTGATTCAGTGGCTTTCAACGACCTTCTTTTCATCCCTCGCAGGCTCCAGTAAAGCTATAACCCCCGTAGTCTTTTGTCCGGCAAGTTGAACGACAAGCAGAGTAATCACTGCGGCCTTGGACAATTTAGAGAATCTCTATTAATCGAGTAGGACCGTGGCCTGCCCGTATCCATTCGCTGCCATCGTTGCAGAGTTTTTCATCTCAAAAGATTGACAACATTGTGGTATGCATTACAAGGATTATCTCCTTTAACTTTCTAAAGGTAATAAACAACAATGGTGTGTTTCACTTGAGCAACTCACCCCGAGATCGACCAGTGCTTCTTTCCTTCATGACCATGGCGTCCACCACATCTCCAAAGGCCTTAAAATGATCCTTCATCCCCTTCTCTGTAGTCTCCAATGAAATCCCACCGATGAAGAGTTTTCCCTGTTCCAACCCCATTCCCAGGTTCCAACAAGCGACCCAATTAGTAGAATTGATAAAGTTATGGGATTCTTTTTGTACCTGGTATTACTTTTAAAAGTATTTTTGAATTAGTGATGTCAACTCATACAGAATGATCTTGCACAGACTTCCCGACGAAGAGAAAGAGAACTTGAAAATAATATTAACACAAATACTTCTCAGATGGCTTTTAAATTAAGCAGAGTGCAATCTAGAATGGCAGAGCTAGAGTGGTATAAAGAGCTTTGTGAGAAAGAAGATATTAATGATTCCTTCAGGAAGAAACCAAGATATTACGATTCCTTCAAACAATTAAATGAAAAGAGAGATATCCATGCAAATTTGCGTAGGGAAATGTTGGCTGTGTTTTGGGATGAGATTATTAAAATGTGGGAGAAGCATGAGTTTCCAAGTGAATCTGAATTCCATAGTTCTATTTTCTTTTGTAAATAAGAATAAACATTACTTATATGCAAATGACATTCCTAGTTCTTGGGGTTTAGCAGAAATAAAACTACTCTTTTGGGGAGAGGGATTTCCTATTTTGACTACATTTCTCTGTCAGATACATGGAGACTTCCCTTTACATTTAAAAAAAATATTTTTTTGAGTACTATACAAAATACTATTTCGCAATTGTGATTTCTCATATTTGCTTTCAAAATGTTTGCACTTAGAGTTACCAATATATACCTCTTCCTTTGTGCTTGGTCAGAGAGCACTCTTGGGTTGCTGGATCACCTGGGACTCCAAAGCTAGATCCATAAGGTTTTTCCCAATGTATGGACAGTGTTTAAATTTGTATACCTGAAAATTTTGTATCAAAATCATATTATAATTTTACTTGAGCATTGGTTGTTTAACAATGAAGAAAGTGGGTAAATGCGAATCTATACAAATCTAAACTCTTAACCCTGTAGCCTTTGATGATTTCGATTATCGAGCATGGCCTCATTTTTGGTTTATCTTTGAGATCTTCGCTGCATGCCCCTTGTTCTTAATGAGACTGCGAATGACAACCTTGACCTTCATTGCATGGGCTTCTCTACACTTGAGAGCATTTGATTTCGATTTCAACACTTCATTCAGGGCCAACCACACTTGCTTCACCACCAAAGGCGCCCCTCCTATCTTCATATTTCCTCATGATATATACAATTCAGTGCTCTGTAGCACACAAACAATATAAATTCTATGGGATTTAATGATAATAGTTCTATTACGAACATACCTTCCTTTGTCCCAACAGGAAAGCCAACTAATTTCCTTAGTGATTGAGCTCTCTATCTATTAATTCAGTGCATCGCAATATATAAACAGTATAGGTAGTAATAATTTAGGTTCATGACCGACAGAGAAAGTAGTTTATTTCCTTCCAGCTCTGTTAAAATCGATCCACTGACCCAAAACCATGGTCCTCCCGCCTCTCTCTATATATCTGCATAAGCCTCTCCACATTGTTTGAAACATAGTCCATCATTACATAATTAAGAAAATCTCTCCAATAATATGCTGGATGCCATCAGAAACCACTTGCCTCCATAATGCTTAGTGGGCAGGCACTGTTGCTATTTATCTTTACTCAACCTACTTTCTTTACTTAAGTGCAACTGTGTGTGCATACTCATTCTAGGCCGCATCCGAAGTTGCACCCACTGAAACATACCTCAAAACAATGTTCTTTAATTTTGCTTCTTCTCCAGAAGTACAAAAACAATTCTAAGTTGATTTCAGGCAAGACTATTCTTGATTTTAGATTTTATAGTGATTCAATGTTCAATTGAAGGTACTTTGTCTACGGGTTTTTCTTTCTAGGGCAGTTTTTTGACCCAAATTTCTATGCATGAAGCTCACCAGTGCTTCTACAGACGATGGAAGGAGGATCGAACCCAGATAAGGCTTAGGCTCGCTGCATTGTATCAGTGCGTTAGACAGGTGGATCGCTCTCACCATCCCATGTTAAAAGAATAGGCTCTGACCTGAGCTGAGGCTTTTGGAGGGCGTTCCACTCAAGACACATTGGGAAGATGTATGAACGCTGTCGTTTTGGAGTGTTCATTGATTTTGTCGGTTTAGAGGCAACAAGATTAATTTTGATAAAGTTGGGTCTCAAAAAACACGAATTCAGTCATAGAAATTTTACATTGAAAATGCCATAGTTTATTTAATATATTGGATATTTACGTAAAATAATTGTATAATAATAAAATAAATACATGATTATATTTATATATTGTACACATAAACAAATAATATATTCCCGCCCGACCATCATCAATTCACATGGAAAAAGGTAGTAGATGCATTGGGATTTAAAAGCACAACGTTCAAGATGCAGTCCCATTAATCATTTTGACAATTTTTGGTCCAAATGTCAGAATTAGTAGATGAAAGTTATAGATTTAGTAGATGAAAGTTATAGTGCAACTGTTGAAGCCATACATTTTCCCCCATTAAAAATGGCTATCAATTTCTGGAATATCTAGTGTGTTATATTTGAGAGGATCCAAGCGACGGTATTGCTAGAATCTATTCAGTAGCGATAGTTTCAAATTTCAAACAAGATACAGGACAAATTTTGAAATTTCTCATTTATGAAAGTTTTTAAGAAAAAGTGAAGTGGCAAAGGCAATGTTTGCGGAAATTGGAATATTTTGTTCCAAATTGTCATGAGCACACCAATTCACTATATATAACAATGGACTAATGCTTCGTGATGCATGTGCATTGGAGGGGAAACATCACAAGAAAGTGCATTAGGTTAATTTTAGTGCATACTTTAAGTTTTACCTTCAAGGAATTTGTTCCTTTGTGCATTTTACCATTTTGAATGTTTGAAAGTATTGTTGTTGCATTGCTATCTGGTGATCCGTGTGTGAAGGAAGTACCAGAACACCATGAAATAAATATCACATTGATGGCACTGTAACATTAACAAAGGTTAAATGTAATTTAATTGATGGAAATCATGGCACTAAAAGGAATATCATATTTATCATGGGATAAAAATTAGAACCATATCGCATGATTAGATGGTAAAGTAATTTTTTGTTCTAAGGTCAAGAAAGTGATTATTTCCCTACAAAATCAGGAAAGAAAGAAGTGTGAGATACCTCGAGGTTCATATAGAACCACAAGGAATGGTAATGAGGAAGTCCATGTCTTTGCATTGAGGCCTATAACTTCTTACTATTAAAGATATTGGATATGTTGGACTGGGCCCATGTTTAATCCTGAGAATTTTCTCTTTTGTGCAGTCATAGAAGATGAGAAGACTAATATTTCCAAGTAAACCATACTTTAGCAGTTTTGAATAAGAGTGGAGATGCTTTTGTTGATTTGAGCAAGTTTAAAGTTGTTTATGTTGCACCTGTTAAAGCATTGGTTGCAAAGGTGGTTGGGAAATTTTCTAAAAATCAACCTAATTTTCTTCCCATTTGAGTCTCCAGAGTAAAAATGATGTTCTTTGTTGTGTTTACTTCTTGTGTTCCTGTTCAATGGTTGTGTGAATGAAAAATACTAAGAAAATGAAAAATGTTGCTTAATATACTACATAACTATTAACCAATACTAATACTGCACAATGATAATACTTACAACTATTTATGTATAAGCAATTATTTATGTATAAGCACATCAAGTTATATATTTTATGGGTGTAAAAAGTTTATGGATAGTACTTACAACTATTTATGTATAAACACCTTAAGTTATATATTTGATGGGTGTAGAGAGTTTGTGTATCTTATTTATTATTTGAGAATGTGATGAATGGAAAAATATGGATGTGATGAATGGACAAAAGTGTTGGGAGTAGAGTGCTAAATTTGTATATTTAATATACCAAATAGAGAAACAAATATTAAATTCAATTAGTTGAAGATTGCAAAAATATTATAATTTAAATTTGATTTTTCAAAACTACAAAATTTCAAACTATAATTTAAATTTGATTGTTGAAAACTAAGTAGAGACTATTTACATTGTTTTTATATATACCTTAGTTGAATTATCTTCGGCCAAATGTCAAGCCACTTCTCTATTGGAGATGCATGAACATTTGTGGTTTATAGTTGTTTGCATTATGGCAAATGTTGTTTGCATTATGACAGTCATAGATCTTGCAAACGCCAAGTGGATCGACCTCTTTTTCGTCTCACGACTCTTTTCTAGAAGAAAATACTTGTTTTATAATTTTACAAGATAAGCCTTCTTGCATAATGTCAATCGGCCATTTTTTGTTTTTAAATAGTTATATGGGGAGGATGCAAACACTTGTTTTAAGATTTTACAAGATAAGCCTTCTTGCATTATGGTCATTTTTTGTTTTTGAAATAGTTATGTGGGAGGATGCAAACGACAGTTCTTGGATTTAAAAAAGACTTTGTTTAAATGAGTAGGAAGGAGGGAGTAAGGAATGGCATTGTTTAATTTAGGGTTTAATGAAATTGAGTGCTTTATGCATTTGTTTTGGGTTTATTTTTTTATAGTTTTTATTTTTTATATCTTTTAGCATATAGGAGTAAGGAATGGTATTGTTTAATTTAGGGTTTAATGGAATTGAGTGATTTATGTATTTGTTTTGGGTTTATTTTATTTTTATTTTTATAGTTTTCATTTTTTATATCTTTTAGCATATATTTTTTATTGGAATAAGATAGTTACAATAGAAACATTTTAAAAATGTAATTTAAGGATTTTTAACAAATCAAATAAAATAAGTTAAAAATATAATATATAACAAACTATCATAATTTTAATATATTAAAAATCAAATAAAATAAGTTAAAAATATAATATATAACAAATTATCACAAGGTTAATATATTAAAAATGATTGATATATAGATAATGTTATTAATTTTATTAAAAGTGGTTGATATATAAATAAATGTCACTCATTTTTTAAGAGTAGAAAATGATAGAGACTAATATATATCAACTATTTTTAATAATGTAGTTTTGTTAGTTACATCATCTCAATAATAATCATCTCAATAATAATAATAATAATCATCTATTTTTTAGATCATAGATTAAACTAAACATCTAATTGATAGTTATTTGACTTTACAATCTATACCTACCTAATTGGACCTAATTGATAGGCATTTGATAGAAAACTAATTGATAACCATTTTTTGACTTTACAGTCTAGGAAGTTTAAAATGTGATCTCTTAATAAAAAAACACATATTCTTCCAACATCATATCCTTTTCAATGAATACATGTAATATTTTACTCTACATTAATGATTTATGATCCATCCGAATACTTGAATGCGTGTGCGGTCTAAAAAACGCGTTGAAAATTCGATGGTGGATGTAGGTTACTAGGGTTTAATGAATAACCGCGCATAAACCAGAGGTGAAGGTTTAATGTGTATATATAGGTATAGGGCTGCACACCAATCTTACCCACAATTTCTCTGCGTTTTGAAAACCCTAACTCGTCCCCTCTTCAAATTACGTCCATAGAATCAACCACTACCACCATTTATTTCTGCTTTCCACTTTGCAATGGTTGCGTCCTCCTCCGCCTCTGCGGTTGCTAATCCCAACAACAAATCCTACCAAGTTTTCATAAACCATCGCGGGGTTGATGTGAAGGTAACCTTCGCCAGGTCTTTCTACCTTCGCCTTTTCGATAAAGGATTGACGGCTTTTCTCGATCAGGAGGAGATGCAACATGGATACCAAATTTCTTCTCAAATAGAACAGGCTATTAGATCCGCCTCCATTCATGTGGCGATTTTTTCCCCTCGATATGCTGAATCAGATTGGTGCCTGAACGAGCTCCTGCTGATGTTAAAGTCAAATGCTCCCATAATTCCAGTGTTTTACCGTGTAAAGCCCGCTGAGGTTCGGTGGATGCTGGGATCCTATGGTGAAGCCCTACAAACTCATGAAAGGAAGGGGCGATATGATCCCAACACTCTTGAAAAATGGAGAAATGCACTTCATCAAGTTGCAAGCAACAGCGGTTTTGAGCTAGAGACGTGCAATGGGTGAGAACTCAACCTTCCCTGTAGATATGGTTGTATTTTATATGGGATAAATAGACATAGACGTTTGTTTTTCACTGGGTCTACTTATTTTCTCTCTTATGGTTGTATTTTATATTGGATAAATAGACATAGACGTTTGTTTTTCACTGGGTCTACTTATTTTCTCTGAATAATTAGCGAGGAGTTGGTGCTGGAGCTGCTGGATAAGGTGGTTAAACGTTTGTCAGAAATGGTGATAAAGCCAGACTTGTACGTAGCCGAATATCCAACAGGTTTGGATTACAAGTTGAAAGATTTTGAAGACACAGTCTTATTGCTGCAGCAGCAAAGCACGAAACCTCAGATCTTGGGGATCGTGGGATTAGGTGGCGTAGGAAAGACAGCGATGGCAAAAGAATTCTTCAATAGGAAGAAATCAGGTTATAATAGATCCTGCTTTTTATCTGAAGTGAGAGATCATGCAGCTACTAGGTCTTTGAATTTGTTGCAGAGTCAACTTCTTCAGAGCTTGATTGGAGTCGATAAGCAGGAAAATATAAACAGTGTTGATGAAGGTAAGGGTATGCTCATGGAGCCTCTCAAAACTTATAATGCCTTAATAATCTTAGATGATGTAGACGATGTGAATCAAGTGAAGGCACTTTTGCCTGTTCAAACTGATGATCTCTGTTCAGGGAGTTTAATATTGATTACATCTAGAGATAAAGGTGTTCTAAGGAGCTCAAAAGTTGAAAAATCATCAATTTATAGGCTATCTGGCCTTAATGAACATCACTCCCTAGAGCTTTTCTGCTCCCATGCCTTCAGCCAAACCTATCCGCTCCCAGGGTTTAAATGTCTGGTAGATAAGTTCTTAGACTGTTGTAATGGATTGCCCTTATCTTTGAAAGTTTTTGGGGCACTTCTTTATGATAAAGAAATATCTGAGTGGGAAGACGAATTGGAGAGTCTTCAACAAATACTTCCGAGTGAGATACACAAGACATTTATAATAAGTTATCGCTCACTCAATGAAGAGGAAAAAGAAATATTCTTAGACATTGCATGCTTCTTCATAAATCAAAACAGAGATGCTGCAATAAGCATATGGAACGGATCAGGGTGGAGAGGAAAGCGGGGTTTTCTGAATCTGCAGGACAAATCTCTTGTAGAAGTGGACAGTAGGAATTTTATACATATGCACGACCACCTAAGAGACTTGGGAAGACATGTTGCCGCGTCGTCCTCGCCGTGTCGTCTTTGGCGTTCAGGGACAAAGAACGTCATTGATAATTTGTCATACCAGGCATGTCTAAGTGTTTAGTCATTCAGTCCTTTATAGATTATTAAATAAAAGTCCGGGATTCATTATTGAATGAACAAGTAATAACAATCGTTTTTCAACACTTGACAGGAAATAACGGTGCGGGGAATTCGGATGGTTCATGGTGAATATAGTGGCCATGCTAAAGATGATTTATTTGGCGATATTGATATTGATAATTCTGTCTTGGAAGGCATTTTGAGGAGGTTGCAAATTCTTCATATTGAAGGGTCTCTCTTTGAACCCATTTTGAGGAAGGTGAAGTTACCAAATCTATTATGGCTTCAATGGGAAAAATGTCCCCACTCTTCCATGCCTTCCTGGGTTCCAATGAAGAATTTAAGGGTTCTACAAGTGTTCCATAGCGAATTAAACATAATTGGACACACGGAAGGCGAACCACAGGTAGAAAGAAATTTGTTGTGTTAACTTTTGTATGTTTAGTAGCTATTACTGTCGCACAACATTTGTGTTTCGATGGAATTAAGGTTATGCAGACGAGAATCATGATCTTTCTTATGGTTGTGACGAGTGAACATTTTTCTGCACCTTTGCAGTTGCCGGTATCTTTGGAGGACTTGCAGGCATACGGATGTAAGAAGCTGAAGAGCATAAGGGCGTTAGCGCAGGCCACAAAGCTGAGATCCCTAGCTGTTTCTTGGTGCACTGAGTTAGAAGAGCTGCCAAGTCTGGAAACGTTGGTATCTTTGGAGGAGTTGAGGGCCGACGGATGTCTGAAGTTGAAGAGCATACGGGGGTCGTCGCAGGTGCCAAAGCTTAGATACCTAGATGTTTCTGGGTGCTCTGAGTTAGAAGAGCTCCCAAGTATGGAAAAATTGGTTTCTTTGGAGGAGTTGAGGGCAAAAAGATGTTGGAAGCTGAAGAGCATTCGGGGGTCGGCGCAGGCGACAAAGCTTAGATCCCTAGATGTTTCTCGGTGCTCTGGGTTAGAAGAGTTGCCAAGTATGGAGACATTGATATCCTTGGAGAAGTTAGTGGCAGACAGATGTGAGAAGCTGAAGAGCATACGGGGGTTGGCACATGCGACAAAGCTTAGATCCTTAGATGTTTCTTGGTGCTCTGAGTTAGAAGAGCTGCAAATCATGGGAACGTTGGTATCTTTGGAGGAGTTGCAAGCAGAAGGATGTGAGAAGCTGAATAGCATACGGGGGTGGGTGCAGGCGACAAAGCTTAGATCCCTTGATGTTTCACAGTGCTCTGAGTT
>SNQJ01S0032652.1:57343-68016 GCA_010110895.2 Picea sitchensis
ATGTAACTAACATAACTACATTATAAAAAATGGTTGATATATATTGGTCTCTATCATTTTCTACTCTTAAAAATGAGTGACATTTATTTATATATCAACTACTTTTAATAAAATTAATAACATTATCTATATATCAATCATTTTTAATATATTAACTTTGTGATAATTTGTTATATATTGTATTTTTAACTTATTTTATTTGATTTTTAATATATTAAAGTTATGATAGTTTGTTATATATTATATTTTTAACTTATTTTATTTGATTTGTTAAAAATCCTTAAATTACATTTTTATGTTTATATTGTAACTATCTTATTCCAATAAAAAATATATGCTAAAAGATATAAAAAATAGAAACTATAAAAATAAAAATAAAATAAACCCAAAACAAATGCATAAAGCACTCAATTTCATTAAACCTAAATTAAACAATACCATTTCTTACTTTTATATGATAAAAGATATAAAAAATGGAAATTATAAAAATAAAAATAAAATAAACCCAAAACAAATGCATAAAGCACTCAATTTCATTAAACCCTAAATTAAACAATACCATTCCTTACTCCCTCCTTCCTACTCATTTAAACAAAGTCTTTTTTAAATCCAAGAACTATCATTTGCATCCTCCCACACAACTATTTCAAAAACAAAAAATGGCCATAATGCAAGAAGGCTTATCTTGTAAAATCTTAAAACAAGTATTTGCATCCTCTCCATATAACTATTTCACATTATGCAAGAAGGCTTATCTTGTAAAATTATAAAACAAGTATTTTCTTCTAGAAAAGAGCCGTGAGACGAAAAAGAGGTCGATCCACTTGGCGTTTCCAAGATCTATGACTGGCATAATGCAAACAACATTTGGCACAATGTAAATAACTATAAACTACAAATGTTCATGCATTTCCAATAGAGAAGTGGTTTGACATTTGGGTGAAGATAATTCAATTAAGGTAACTTGGTAATTTGTGTACACAGCCTGAGTAGGTCTAATAGTTAAGAACATGTGTTTCTTCGTAAGAGGTCATAGGTTCAAATCGAGAGGGGGGTAGGGTATGTATACCTTTGTAGATTTTACCAGTCAAAATTTAATGTGCTTATACATAAATAGCTGCTTATACATAAATAGTTGCTTATACATAAATAGTTGTAAGTACTATCATTGTGCAGTATTGGTTAATAATTATGTAGTATATTAAGCAACATTTCTCATTTACTTAGTATTTTTCATTCACACAACCATTGAATAGGAACACAAGAAGCAAACACAACAAAGAACATATTTTTTACTCTGGAGACTCAAATGGGAAGAAAATTAGATTGATTTTAGAAAATTTCCCAACCACCTTTGCAACCAATGCTTTAATAGGTACAACATAGACAACTTTAAACTTGCTCAAATCAACAAAAGCATCTCCACTCTTATTCAAAACTGTTGAAGTATGGTTTACTTGGAAATATTAGTCTTCTCATCTCCTATGGCTACACAAAAGAGAAAATTCTCAAGATTAAACATGGGCCCAGTCCAACATATCCAATATCTTTAATAGTAAGAAGTTTTAGGCCTCAATGCAAGGACATGGACTTCCTCATTACCATTCCTTGTGGTTCTATATGAACCTCGAGGTATCTCACACTTCTTTCTTTCCTGATTTCGTAGGGAAATAATCACTTTCTTGACCTTAGAACAAAGATTTACTTTACCATCTAATCATGCGATATGGTTCTGATTTTTATCCCATGATAAATATGATATTCCCTTTAGTGCCATGATTTCCATCAATTAAATTACATTTAACCTTTGTTGATGTTACAGTGCCATCAATGTGATATTTATTTCATGGTGTTCTGGTACTTCCTTCAAGCACGGATTACCAGATAGCAATGGAACAACAATACTTTCAAACATTCAAAATGGTAAAATGCATAAAGGAACAAATTCCTTGAAGGTAAAACTTAAAGTATGCACTGAAATTAACCTAATGCACTTTCTTGTGATGTTTCCCCTCCAATGCACATGCATCATGAAGCATTAGTCCATTGTTATATATAGTGAATTGGTGTGCTCATGACCATTTGGAACAAAATATTTCAATTTCCGCAAATGCTGCCTTTGCCACTTCACTTTTTCTTAAAAATCTTCATAAATGAGAAATTTTGAAATTTGTCCTGTATCTTGTTTGAAATTTGAAACTATGGCTACTGAATAGATTCTAGCAATACCGTCGCTTGGATCCTCTCAAATATAACACACCAGATCTTCCAGAAATTGACAGCCATATTTAATGGGAAAAATGTATGGCTTCAACAATTGCAGTATAACTTTTATCTACTAAATCTGACATTTAGACCAAAAATTGTCAAAATGATTAATGGGACTGCGTCTTGAACATTGTGCTTTTAAATCCCAATGCATCTACTACCTTTTTCCACATGAATTGATGATGGTCGTGCGGGAATATATTATTTGTTTATGTGTACAATATATAAATTTAATCATGTATTTATTTTATTATTATACAATTATTTTACGTAAATATCCAATACATTAAATAAACTATGACATTTTCAATGTAAAATTTGTATGACTGAATCTGTGTTTGTTTTGAGACCCAACTTTATCAAAATTAATCTTGTTGCCTCTAAACCGACAAAATCAATGAACACTCCAAAACGACAGCGTTCATACATCTTCCCAATGTGTCTTGAGTGGAACGCCCTCCAAAAGCCACAGCTCAGGTCAGAGCCTGTTCTTTTAACATGGGATGGTGAGAGTGATCCACCCATCTAACGCACTGATACAATGCAGCAAGACTAAGCCTTACCTGGGTTCGATCCTCCTTCCATCGTCCGTAGAGGCACTGGTGAGCTTCATGCATAGAAATTTGGGTCAAAAAACTGGCCTAGAAAGAAAAACCCGTAGACAAAGTACCTTCAATTGAACATTGAATCACTATAAAATCTAAAATCAAGAATAGTCTTGCCTGAAATCAACTTAGAATTGTTTTTTTACTTCTGGAGAAGAAGCAAAATTAAAGAACAATGTTTTGAGGTATGTTTCTGTGGGTGCAACTTCGGATGCGGCCTAGAATGAGTATGCACACACGGTTGCACTTAAGTAAAGAAAGTAGGTTGAGTAAAGATAAATAGCAACAGTGCCTGCCCACTAAGCATTATGGAGGCAAGTGGTTTCTGATGGAATCCAGCATATTATCGGAGAGATTTTCTTAATTTGTAATGATGGACTATGTTTCAAACAATGTGGAGAGGCTTATGCAGATATATAGAGAGAGGCGGGAGGACCATGGTTTTGGGTCAGTGGATCAATTTTAACGGAGCTGGAAGGAAATAAACTACTTTCTGTGTCGATCATGAACCTAAATTATTACTGCCTATACTGTTTATATACTGCGATGCACTAAATTAATAGATAGAGAGCTCGATCACTAAGGAAATCAGTTGGCTTTCCTGTTGGGACAAAGGAAGGTATGTTCGCAATAGAACTATTATCGTTAAATCCCATAGAATTTATATTGTTTGTGTGCTACAAAGAACTGAATTGTATATATCAGGATGGAATATGAAGATAGGAGGGGCGCCTTTGGTGGTGAAGCAAGTGTGATTAGCCCTGAACGAAGTCTTGAAATTGAAATCAAATTCTCTCAAGTGTAGAGAAGCCCAGGAAATGAAGGTCAAGGTTGTCATTCGTGGTCTCATTAATAACAACGGGCATGCAGTGAAGATCTTAGAGATAAACCAGAAATGAGGCCGTGCTCAATAGTCGAAATCATCAAAGGTTGCAGGGTTAAGAGTTTAGATTTATAGATTCGCATTTACCCGCATTCTTCATTGTTAAACAACCAATGCTCAAGTAAAATTATAATATGATTTTGATACAAAATTATCAGGTATACAAATTTAAACACTATCCATACATTGGGAAAAACCTCATGGTTGCAGCTTTGGAGTCTCAGGTGATCCAGCAACCCAAGAGTGCTCTCTGACCAAGCACAAAGGAAAAGGTATATATTGGTAACTCTGAGTTCAAACATTTTGAAAGCAAATATGAGAAATCACAATTGCGAAATAGTATTTTGTATAGTACTCAAAAAATATTTTTTTTAAATGTAAAGGGAAGTCTCCATGTATCTGACAGTAGCAATGTAGTCAAAATAGGAAATCCCTCTCCCCAAAAGAGTAGTTTTATTTCTGCTAAACCCCGAGAACTAGGAATGTCATTTGCATATAAGTAATATTTATTCTTATTTACAAAAGAAAATAGAACTATGGAATTCAGATTCACCTGGAAACTCATGCTTCTCCCACATTTTAATAATCTCATCCCAAAACACAGCCAGCATTTCCCAACGCAATTTTGCATTGATATCTCTCTTTTCATTTAATAGTTTGAAGGAATCGTAATATCTTGGTTTCTTCTTGAAGGAATCATTAATATATTCTTTCTCACAAACCTCTTTATACCACTCCAGCTCTGCCATTCTAGATTGTGCTCTGCTTAATTTAAAAGCCATTCGAGAAGCATTTGTGTTAATATTGTTTTCAAGTTCTCTTTCTCTTCGTAGGGAAGTCTGTGCAAGATCATTCTATATGAGTTGACATCACTAATTCAAAAATACTTTTAAAAATAATACCAGGTACAAAAAGAATCCCATAACTTTATCAATTCTACTAATTGGGTCGCTTGTTGGAACCTGGGAATGGGGTTGGAACAGGGAAAACTCTTCATCGGTGGGATTTCATGGGAGACTACAGAGAAGGGGATGAAGGATCATTTGAAGGCCTTTGGAGATGTGGGGGATGCCATGGTCATGAAGAAAATAAGCACTGGTCGATCTCGGGGTGAGTTTCTCAAGTGAAACACACCATTGTTGTTTATTACCTTTAGAAAGTTAAAGGAGATAATCCTTGTAATACATACCACAATGTCGTCAGTCTTTTGAGATGAGAAACTCTACAACAATGGCAGCGAATGGATATGGGCAGGCCATCATCCTACTAGATTAACTGAGATTCTCTAAACTATCCAAGGCCACAGTGGGCCATGGTCCTACTTGATTAACAGAGATTCTCTAAACTGTCCAAGGCCACAGTGATTACTCTGCTTGTCGCTCAACTTCCCAGACAAAAGACCGCGAGGGTTATAGCTTTATTGGAGCCTGTGAGGGATGTAAAGAAGGTCGTTGAAATCCGTTGAATCACTTCTCAGATGAGTTGAATCACTTCTCAGATGAGCATTGACAAAAACAACCATTATTCCACCATAAAATATGGACATAACCTCCGGAACTACCCGATTCTTGCAGAGCTAGTAAGTCGAGCAGAGAAAGTCTGAGTCGGTGATGGACAAAGCGATGCAGCTATCCAACACTTTCGAGAGTGAGGCAGCCACCTTGCAGTGAAAATCACTTCCCAAAAACTTGCCTCCACTTAAGTGGCTCCTTGGAAACATTTTGATATTATTATTTTTTAAATGAATATTAAGTTTTGACAAATGCCTAAATAAAATTCACATATAAAGAATTCACATATACAGGGACAATTAAGTCCGGTCAACATTGCTCCACCAATGAATAATTAAATTTATCAATTTAAAATATTTATTAAATATTTGTAATTTTGATAAAAAAATCAATTTAATATTGAAAAATTAATCTAAAACATTGCAAAATGCACTATTTAATATAACAAAATGCACCTATCACTAATGCTATAGTCTCTCGCCCTAGTAGGGACTAATAAAGGGATGTACTGGATATTATATGGAGAACTTCCAATGCTATTGTATCGAAAAATTCGATTTGAGCTCAAGAGAATTACAACATACGCCTAGCAGCAAGAGTGAGGTTACTTCATAGTTTGGTTATTTGGTTTCATCAAATTTATTAATATGAATTTCAATTTAATATAATAAAAAAACAAATAATTCTTGTGTTAAATGTTTCATCATTAGGAAGATTGGTCATGCTGATTTGACCAAGAGAATGATACATCAACATAAATATATTATATAAATCTATATATATTTATATTATATTATAAGTATATAAATAATATATTTATAAAATAATGTATAAATAAATAATCATTAAATAATAATAATTAATACATCATAATGAAAAGACATGTTTTATCCAAAAGATATATCTATTAATGAAAGAGCACCCTTGTTGGTATATATGGTCCTCATTGTCATTGTAATTGATATCACATATACAATATCATCTCATATATAATATTATCTCATATAATATCTACTTATAGTTCAGGTTTTCAGTGTAATTATTCTATGATACTGGTAGCATTTAAATCATAAAGAAATAATTATTAGATCTCAAGATCAAAAAAATCAATATGTTATCAGAGCTTTCAAAGTCTTTTTTGAAGCTAGTTAAAAGTTTTAACTGTGAGATATGATAGATCTTCTTCAGATATTTTATTTTTTTCAATTTTACAATCATGGTTGTCAACTTTCTATGCACACGGAGCGCCATAGTCGTGGTCGAGATTGGTATGTGCACATTGGGTGACCACATTCCCTTTGGTCACGATTTGGCTAATTACAGAGTGGGATCGCCTTAAGTATGTGATGTCCAAAGAGTCTCACATGGATATCGATAGTGAGGAGTAGGAGGCTTCAAAAGATAAGGGTACATATATCTCTTTTCCAGCTGTCCATCCTTCAGACTATCGGGAGAAGTCAATAGAGTCATCAGATCCTGTGAATCTACCTAGAGATGTTGCAGTGACTAAAAAAACTGTTAGGGACCTAATCTCCCTAACCCCTCATGTAGGTAGAATAATATATTTTCCATGTAATAAAGGTCAATATTAATGAGGCCTAGTAATAAGGAAGAATAAGTCAAATGTAAGAAGACCTAATAGAAGCTTCCGCTTTTAGAAGATCTTCCTCTAGATTATTCTTGTGGTAGATATATTTAGTTTAAATAGGAGTCGAGGGCATGAGAAGTTTTGTCTCGAGAATTATTGTAATAGAGTGTTTCTTTGCTGGAGGTTTTCCCCTCGAAGAAGCAAGTGAACATTATTTCCTATCAATAAAGGTATTATTTCGGTGTTGTGGTTTCATCTATTATGTTGCTTCGTTGTTATTCTCTGCAATGTTTCTATTTTCTGTTGTTATAATAGATCTGGTACCTAACAAGTGGTATCAAAGTTCTTTCCTTGGTAGAAATTGTGGGTAAATTTATTTTTCAGGGTAGAGACATATTATGGCATCTTAAAGCTACAATGATCTATCGTTCAAGGAATAAATCCATGGTTAGGGAAGAATACACATAGGAAATACAAGTGGTACTTAAGCGCGCATTGTTAGCCACCCTTCTAACCCTTGTTGGTACCCCTTAGAGTGGTAGCGCATCAGAAAACACATGTATTTAAACTGGCCTAGATATCCTGAAGCCCATTGTAGATAATCGATTAGTCGCCTGACTGTTATAGTTCCACCGAGAACAACACTCGGGAAGACACTCTATAGTACCTCGGTAATCGGGTAGTACAGATAAGGGTATAGTCTATCCTCCTTAGTTGATGCCCTGAGATATTGGACCGAGTATTATTGTTCAACCCCAGACGTATATAAAAGAGCTATAGCACAGGGAAAACCCTTGTATGTAGGCACCCTAAAAACCCTAACCCTTGGGACAAAAACAAAACAAAACAAGAACAGACAAGATCTATTGTCATGCAACCTTGTCGTCTGCATTCCGGTTTCAAAATTACTACATATTTATTCTTGTTAAAAATTTGGGCATTTCGTCACTTTAGTATTATTCAGTTCGAAGTATAACTCTGCAGGAGTAAAAAAAAAAGTATGGGGTCTGTGTGCACCCTTATTTGAGACCTATCCCATTAGAATCCTCTTTTTGTTTTGATCACAGTAATACCTATAATTTTTAAACTTTTTTTTTTCTCTGTGGTCCTGACCCCCCTCTTGGACCCCTTATTAGAGACTTACCCCATTGGATTACCCTCTTCTCCATAATCATAGTGATACCCTTAACCCATAACCCCTTTTATGTGTGGTCCCACCTGCCACTTTCTTCTTCCCCCTTCATCATGTCCCACACAATTAGCCAAGACATTGAATCCTGCCTCAATACCTTGTCATATGAGTTCGTAGAGACCTAGAAGGAAGTGTGGAAAATCAGTAATAATATTACCATCGTCAATAAAAAAAATGCATTCCACCATAGACGCAAAAATGGAAACCATGAAACAAGACCTCTCTACCTAGCTTGAATCCTTCGCTGCCCAGATTTGTGCTAAGATGAATATTACTAGAGACCTTACCTCATTTGACCAACCTTTGCACCCCGAAGGTGAGACTTCCTCCAATTCCCATACTTTTCAATCCCATCACTTTCAGCATGACCCCTTCTTCGAGTGGATGTGAACAAATTTGATGGCTCAAATCCCATTGGTTGGTTAACTCATATGGGACATTATTTCTCTTTGTACGACATTACAAATGAGTTGTCCAAACTCTGGTATGGTGTTCTCCATCTAGATCAAGAATATTGGCAATGGCGACAATGGAGAAAAAATACCTGCCAAGGGTATGTGGCTTGGACATAATTTTTTATAGAGATTTATGAACGCTTTGACACTGACACCCACCATTTAGGTCATTTGACAAAGTTGAAACAATATGGCACAGTGGAAGACTTTGTAGCTACATTTGAACGCTTGGTTTTCCGCATGGAGGGCAGTTCTAATGCTTGTTTCCGAGAATTCTTTATCAATGGCCTCAAGGATGAGATATGTTCCACGTCCTCATGTCTCACCCCTAGAGTTGGGTGGAAGCTATCAAAAGAGTTAAGGAAGTACAATAGGTTGTCTCTTCTCAAACCAGAAAACCCTCATTTATTCCTCACCCTAAACTAGTCACTCCCACCCCTCCTTCCACTCCACTAAAGATCCAAAAATTAAATTGAGTAGAAATGGTTGAATGCCAAATCACAGGCCTTTGTTATAATTGTGATGACAAATATTTTCCTGGGAAAATTTGTAAGGAACAAAATATTTTTATGGCCATCTCCAAGGATGTTTCTAAATAAAAGGTCAAGGCTACCCCTGCGACTGAGTCAACCCCTGCGGCCAAGTCACCTGAAACCACTAACCTTAATCCCTCCTTGGACCCCCCAGAAGTCAAACCGATCATTTCCCTGAATGCCCTCACTAGCTTCTTTGCTCCCCAATCCCTCAAGCTCATTAGTTACATTAAGCATTGGAAGGTCATATCCTCGTTGACAATGGAAGCACCCATAATTTTATTCATCGCCACATTTCCCAAGAAACTAATTGTTATATGTGTGCCATCAACAACTTTCAAATCGTGATTGCCAATGGAGGGTGTAACATACCCCCCCGGCCACCAACAGGCCGGGGAATGTCATTACTCAGACACTTAACTTAGTTCTGACAACATATTGTAACAACCCAGTATTCAATTGAGCTATGCCACATAACTTTTTTTCTCTTCAAATACATATATATACACATAGGCATACATACATATTGAATTGCATGCAATTAAAAATATACATACAACACTCTAGTGGAAGCTTCACATATAAAGCATAAACAAACAATTGCATTCTGTAAATATACGACTTTTAGGCTGAATTAACAGTAAACACAGACATGCAGCATACACAGGGGTATACCCTTAAACATACGGACAGTTATGATCACACATGCAATAAAACCCATAAAATAACACATAAATGACAATGCAACATGTAAATTCATCACATGATCGGTACTTATCTTGGTAGGAATGTCACCAACTGCGTGCAAACTATCCATGAACCTCCTAGCCTTAGACTACACTATTCATCACTCTCAACAATGAGTCACCCCCAAGCTGGGACTAGACTCTACCCGAGTAAGGGATTCCTAACCAGGCTAAAGGTACACAGTCAACCAAAAGGACTCCCTCTCAAGTCTGAACACTCAACCATAGCCTACAACCTCTTCTTCCCCACATGCTTGTCCCACCAAAGGAAGTGTGCCCCTTCTCTGCTCAATAGTCCTTTGTCTGCCCCACTTCCCTTCCAGGACTTCAGCAACAGGTCAGACCAAAAGTCTTAGAGCGGTGTAGATGCAGTTTAGCACCTTTAGGAAAGAGATCCCTAGCAATTCTCTCACTCAGAGAATTGCTAACGGGCCTAACAACCCGCCTCTTCAATCCCGATCCCAAGCTGACAGGTACACCAACAGGAATGGTTATCGATCTGGTATGGGTATGGTGGTAGGAATATATGAGGATAGCTCAAGGACTGACAGAATGTATCACATATATTGGTTCTCTGGTCGAAGTAAAAATGGTAAGATTCTCAACAATTCTTCCACCCCTCTCTTCCCCCCCCAAAATGGTCGATCCCCCCAAAGGAACTAAGTCTCGGCAGTAAGTATGCATGTCTCCAACTTGACACTTGTCATGTTGGAAGCTACTCTGGTACACTTGTCCCCTACTTCAGGACTTAGGATAAATTAATTATCCGTACTTTATGTTTTTAAGAAATATTAATATAATATTTATTTTCAGCTTTAAGCTCTCTAGCTTAGCCATGTTCTTAACTTTAGGCCCTCCTTATCCCTATTTGGTGGAATATAGTCCCTCTTAT